>JBCJKH010059568.1:40062-75612 GCA_039877255.1 Loriculus beryllinus | reverse complement strand
ACAAGTATAGCATTAAGGTATTCAAATGTTCCTTATGGCTGCAAGTTATGTATTTTCTAATTGCAACTTTAACTGTCTTGTTTCAGGGGTTTTTGTTTTATTGTTGTTTGGGGGTTTTTGTGTGATTTTGTTTTGTTTTGATTTTTTTAATTTAAAATTTCCTGTGGTTGTTTCTCCTTTATTATCTCTGTGTTCATAATTTTTATCAACAAAGAGACTATTTATATTGACAGAAAACATAATTTAGCTACTAAAGAACCAAACAAAATACAGCCTATATGTCTTTAGTATTACTAAAAAGATGGCAATATCAATGGGAGCAATAGGATAGCTGAGACTCTTGCTACCTTTCGATCTGACTGTTGCACTGTACTTCAGATTTACAGTGATTGTAACATCTGGAGTCATTTCCATGCATTTTTTTGTGTTTTTCATTTGTGCCTTGTTACGTGACAAGGAAGACTTGGTTAAAACTAGAATTACATATGTACTGTTTCTTTTGTAGCTGCTGATAAATTGTTCATACAAAATACATTTTGCACAACCTGTAATATTTGTTCTCTTTTCCCTTTTCAAAAGTTCTGATTTGCTGCTTCTTGCTTTAAAGGGAATATTTAGTGAAAATAAATATCTGTAATAGCAAATAAAACTTAGGGAGTATTGAAATACATGGGAGCTAAGATAAGGACAAGCTACAGTACTGAAGGTGTATAACAAGGCAAACTTGCTATTTGAGCACAGAAAATCTCCTGGTCTTCAAACTGTTACTAACCAGGCTGTGTCTACAGAACTTTTATTTTAGTTACAGGACCTCCCAAGTAGTTTTTACCTTAACTGTTTTTTATCGGATAGTTGCCAACATTATGCTTGAGCTTTAAAGGAAAATGTGTGAGTATAATTGGTATGAACTATCTACTTTAGTGGGCCCCAGAACAGCTCATTTTGAGGTGTTTCTCACACAACTTGTTATTAGACTGCTTCATTTTCAGTTGCTCATAAATTTGGCCTGAATGTTCCAGAATTCCAAGAAAAAGACTGATAAAATTTTGCATTCATTTGAAAGTAATTGTATGAAATAAAGCATTCTAACATTTTCAAATACATTTGCATAGCTTTTTCAGTCTTCTCTGGTAAATTTTATCTGTAAAAATGTAAGGCAAAATGTATTACTTAACTAACACTATCTATTTTCAAGAATTATTTTTAAAAGTAGGTATCCTTTATTTTCAAAGTAATTGATGTAGACATCTGGGTTTTGTGTTAAATTAACATATAGATTTCAAATGCATCCCAAGAAATAGTTTTTTTAGTTTAAGAAGTAGAACTTCATGGATATTAATAATTTTTTTTTCCTTTGTTTTCAGGCCAAAACCCATGTCCTTGATATAGAACAACGACTGCAAGGTGTCATTAAGACTAGAAACAGAATAAAAGGATTGCCCTTATCTATTGAAGGGCATGTTCATTACCTTATTCAAGAAGCAAGTGATGACAACCTCCTCTGCCAGATGTATATGGGCTGGGCTCCATATATGTGAAATTTGTTCATTTGTGAACAGCTGAACTATTCACCAGCCATGTAGCTATAATATTCTTGAAGACATTAATCAGTGGTAACTGGTTACTCGTGTTGATTTCTGATTATAAGCAGCAGAACAATCTTAGGCTCAATCCAAAATATTTGTAAAATATATGGTACACTTTCAAGTACGTTAAGAATACACTCGCATATGTGTAAGGTGTTACGACTTATGTTTTGTATACATCTAGAAAACAGTACATGGGAGCTGCTTAAAAATTAGACTGCAAATCTCTGCAAGTCTCTTAGCCTGACTATGTGCAAAATTTTCACAATGTTGACATAATGCACTCTATAAAGTACTGTATGTTTTCATAAAGATTTTTCTTAGCTTAAAGTTTTCTACTGATATGTCATAAAGGGTTTTTTCACCTTATTTTATCAATAGTTCAGAAGGTATTTCTAAAAACAGTATTTTGTTTCAGCACTAGACCTTGAATTCTGTTTAACTTGGACTTCTTTTTCCGTGTGTCCTGGCTGTATCTAGAAAAACGTTTGGGATCTTAAATCCTGCCCTGAGGAAACTGATCCAGTGTTACAATGTACTGAAACTGTTACCTTCCTGAAGGCAATACACAAAGCTGGGAGTTTGAGAGACCTGAGAGTATGGCTATCACACCACTGTTACAGCATCTGTGACTTTAACATATATTCAGGTGCCTGAGTTCTGGACATGGTCATGCCTTCCCTCCTAGAGAGTGTGGCTACAGGTACTATTTTTCAGACTCCATTTCACAAAAAGTGTTTTGACATGCACAAGGATAGACTAATTTAGCATGGTCAGAAGGCTGGTTTTAACTTACAAGTAATGGTTGCTTCTATAGGCATCCAAAATGTAGGGAAAGGGACTGGGGAAAGAGCAGAATAGGGAAGAATTACATTCTTTTATCGGTTATCATTAGAATCTTTGTGCCGTATCTTTGTTTCTGTTCTGAGAGACAAAGAACACTGTTAGTGTTTGATTACAATGATGCTGTAAGTTTTGGTTCAGCTGCACTTCACCCACGTTGGAGAGTGTACAATTAAACGATGTATTTACAGTGGGTTTGTTGCTCTGGGCCATCAGTGGGTCATTTTCCACCACCGTTGTCGCTGTCTCGGAACCGTGAGGGTTTGTTTCTAAACAAGGCCTTCGGCAAGGGCAGGACGCGGGCGGGGCGGTTGGGTCTGAGGGCGGAGCGCTGCTGATGCGAGGGAGGCCGGAAGTGGTGTAGTCAACGGCCGCGCCGCTCTGCGCACCACTCTCGATGGTCGGCGGGAGGCGCTCTGCGCGTCGCTCTGTGGCGCGGGAGGCCCGGCTGTCAGCGCGGCGCGCCGGAAGGAGGGCGGAGCGTGGCCCGCGCTTGTTTGGGTCCGGTGGAGCTGCGAGGGCGGCGGAGCGGTGGCCATGGGGGTCCCCAAGTTCTACCGGTGGATCTCGGAGCGGTACCCCTGCCTCAGCCAGGTGCTGAAGGAGCATCAGGTAAGCTGTGAGCGGAGCGCCACTGCCTGCCATGCGCCGAGGCGGAGAAGGGGGTCCTGCATGGCCCCTCGGAGGGGTGAGGGACGGCGCCTGGTCCCCCCGTCCGGGCTCGCCTGGGCCGGGTTGGCAGGACCGCGCCTCAGCTGGGGCCGGCTCGCCGAGAGATGAGAAAGCGTAGGGCGGGCGGCCGCAACTCAGGGAGACCCGCATGTCGAAGCGACCGAAAGTCGCGGGGTGTCGGCGGGCGGGCGGTCTGGCGGTTTCTGGGAAGCGGACGAGGCTTTCGGTGCTCTCCGAAACCTCAGTATCTTCCCCAAACTCGCCGTGAGCGCACAGTGGTGGCGGGAGCCTGCTGCTGGAGGCCGGCGGCGCGGATATTTGCGCTCTTTGTTACACAGAAGTAATGTTTTTGGAAGCACCCGAACCCGAAAGCCCGCTGTTTGTCTGAGAATCGACCCGGCCGGGCTCGGCTTCTGTGTCCCCGGGCCGGTCGGCTGTCTGCCGCGGCTCCTCAGCGCCCGGCGGCCCCACACTCCTCCGTACCAGACGATCGGAGTTGCGTCGTTACCGGGCTCAGGAAAGTTATTGCTGGTGACGAGGAATAGCACAGTAATGACGAGGGACAAGTTTTACAGCTCTACTGCATTTCCTTGTTGCAGGAGTGGGACGTTTTGTATTAGTAGGGAAACCAGAGGAGTACGTTCAAGCTGGAGAAGCGGAAGGCTCAGATAGTGCTTTTAAGAGAGGAAAATAAGTCTTGTTTTCAGAGAAATCATGTTTGATGTCAATTAGACATCAGCTCTTAAGTTTTCATTATCATTTTGAGTTAGCGTTATGGATGTTGTTTAATAGTCTGAATAAGGGTGCTCTGAAATGAGTTGGGTGATGGTTAAAGGCATGTTTGAATGTTAGTATGTTGTTCCTAAATAGGATTTTAAGGGATTAAACAGCTGTTGTATCAGTGTATCTAAGATGCTCAAGTCATACCAAACCTAGATGTTTGACCCTTCTAGTTTCAAAGCAGTTTTCAAAGCTTGGGTCTTTGCTTATGGTTTGTTGAACTTTCTGACCATGTCTTATACTGCCTGTGTAGAAAAGCGGCAGCAGTGTATGCTGGCTTTTCAGCTGTTTTGTTAAAAACCTGGGCTGCTCACTGAAATCTATGCTAGCTTTAAACTTCTGCTGAAGAAGTGTGGCCCACTGAGGAGTCAGTTTACCGAGGGGGTTGTATCTGTGATGCTTTCTGAAAGAGTCTGTTAGACCACCTGGAATAAACAGTGCACAGCTCAACCTTACGTGCTAGTATCATTGTCTGGTTAGTCTTTCTGAAGACTAAATGATGTTAGCTTATATGGAATTCTTGCTTTCTAAAACAGAAAACATCTAGATTGTTATCTGTAATACTAAGCTTCAGCAGTAGCACACTAGAGCACAAGCCATATGAGAAGCATCTGAGGGAGCTGGGGTTGTTTAGTCTGGAGAAGAGAAGGCTTAGGCTAGACTTTATCACTCTCTACAAGTATGTGGAAAGTCAGTCTCTTCTCCCAAGTAATAAGTGATCGGACAAGAGGAAATGGCCTCAAGCTATGCCAGGGGAGGTTTAGATTGGATATTAGGAAAAAGTTCTTCACAAAAAAGTGGTCAGGCATTGGAACAGGCTGCCCAGAGCAGTGGTAGAATCACTGTCCTTGGAAGTGTTCAAAAACCATATAGATGAAGCCCTGTGATATCATTCAGTGGTAGACTTGGCAGTCTTGGAGTAGTGGTTAGATTTGATCATCTTAAAGGTCTTTTCCAACCTAATTGGAAACCCCATTCTTCCTTTTCTCTGCCAGACCACTTGAATATACCAACTGACAGAAACCAGCATCTAGGTTAGGTTTTTTGTTTGCTGTTACAGAAAAAAATACCCAGATCGAAAGGCAATACCTATGTAAAGCACATAATGATTTTTAAATAATTTTGTCACCATGTTTCTTAAAAGTTTATCTGTTTTCCATGTATATACTGCATATAAAAGCTTTAGTTTTCATCTCTTTAGAATGTTACATGTGCAATGCCCCACTCTCTTATCTGAAAGTGGTGCCTGTATGGCTGATGTGGCGTGAGTGTGTTGAAAGCAGTTTGGATACTGAATTTGACTGCAGTGAAGATCATTATGCACAACAGAAGACTAGTTACTGAATGTGACTCAAAGTCCTTCTCAGTCCTGGCTGTTGTTTCTTCTCTTCATCTGCTTTCTGAAACAGCTGTTTCTCTAATGTCTGGATGTTTAAATACAAGTCCAACAACATGCCTTTCAAAATTATATAAAGATAAGTCACGAATGAATTGTGAAAAGTTAGCAGTGCCTTTTTCAACCTGAAATGACAGGAGGATTTTTATGTGTAGTCATATTGGTGGATTAAAGAATAGATTAGTGTATTGCAAATTGCTGTTGTGCATGTTGGGTGGATTGTGGTAACAAAAAAAGATAAATAATGACACTCTTGCTTCATACTTTTAACAGTGTTTCTGCTGTATGTGTTACTTGTATACATCTGTTCAGCTGACTTACTTTACTGGGAGAATAGTAATATCGGATTGCAAACCAGTCAAGATATTCTTAGCCCATTGTTGTACAGTAGGTTCCAGTGCTTCCCACCTCAGTTTGTTTCCAGACTTCGTTACTCTCGGCTATACCTTGAGTAGTGATTGCATTGCTTCAGCTGTCACCAAGTAGGCACTAACTCTGGCTTTTGTAGATTCCAGAATTTGACAATTTATACCTGGACATGAACGGCATTATACATCAGTGTTCACATCCAAATGATGATGATGTTCACTTCAGAATCTCAGAAGATAAGATTTTTGCTGACATTTTTCACTATTTGGAAGTACTGTTTCGCATCATTAAACCAAGGAAGGTTTTCTTCATGGCAGTTGATGGAGTAGCTCCAAGAGCAAAAATGAATCAGCAGCGTGGGAGACGTTTTAGGTGAGGATATTTGTTCTGCCTCTGTCTTGAAGAGAGTAAATGCTTAAAAAAAATACTCAACTGTGTGCCATGAAAAATAAAGTACAAGAGTATGAGTGCTTGTGCCTTTGACGGTAACTTTAATTTTTAGTTAAATGAGCGTAACTGCCTGTAAAATGGTAATACTTAAAAACAGGATTCCGAAAAGGAAGGTTTGCTTACTACTTGAATTTTTCTCTATGTATACAGGACTGGGGGGAGGCTTTTTTTTTTCGTGACATTTTCTGTAAAATAAATCTCCAGTGGCTTCATAACCTGTGAAGGTCATTGGTATCTTTGAATGCTAATTCTAGACATGCTGCTTTCGTTGCTATATGGTTGTTATAATATGCCATGTTCTTTGACAGTCATAGAAGAAATTTTCTAGTGAAACTCTGGTTTCCTTTTGATACCAGTTAGCAAGCTAGCTCAGATGCAGAGCTGAAGGTAGATTGCGCATTGTTAAGGTTTATATTAATGTTTTGGGACGTGTGGAAGCTTCTTTGAAGACTGCTATAAGGGAAGCAAGCCAGTGGTCAGACAGTACAGGAGCGGTGAATGAAAAGTGAAAGAAGGAAACTGAGGGAAAGGGACAGGAGAAAATATTTTCAAGCTGCAGAGTTTTTTGTGGGGTTTGGTTTTGGGTTTTTTAAAGGAAAAAAAAGTTGAGAAGAAGAGGAGATTAAGAAAAAGTCCTAAGTAGAAAACTAGAGTGGAAGTGAGAGAAGGACAAGAATCTAAGATATTGGTGGCTTTTCTTTTTCTGGTTCAAAAATGTTTATGAAGTCTTTGGCCAAGAAAGGCTAGGATATTTGCTTGCTTCTCCATTACTAGTGATGATAACTTGTAAGTTCACCCCTTCTACTCTTGTGATATTCCAGACTTGCTGCTTTGTTTAACAATGTTCTTAACTTTAGCTCTACAACTATGGTTCTGATACAGTCTTTTCAGATACTTAGAACCTGAGTGTTTGTACTGTTTCATCATTAATTTGCATTTACTGTGCTCACCCGCTGAATGGTCATTTTGGTAATCTAAATATTAACTGTATCTCAATAATGACAGATTATCATCATTACCAGGGAAAAAAAGTTGCTTATAAGCCTTACAGTTGTGTGGGAAACAAAGTCAGACTCTATCCAGGAGTCAAATTTCTCTCTCTCCTTTTCCTAAACACTCTTTAAAAAATCAACTATATGTATTTTGTCGGTAAAGCTGGACTTTAGGATATTAATGATTGAATAAGATGATTCTTCCTCTACTCTGTTTTTCCAACCTTGTGTTGTTTTAGGTCAGCAAAAGAGGCAGAGGATAAAATAAAAAAGGCATTAGAAAAGGGAGAAACTCTCCCAACAGAAGCCAGATTTGACTCCAACTGTATTACACCAGGTAAGAATATTTGTCAAGGATTTAAATTTATGTTTAGATTTATGGTTTTGCATCTATTTCCCTATCCTAAGGCTTTTTTTGCCTTTTTCTTTTTTTTTTTTTTTTTATTGGAGGACAAAATTAATGCAGGCTTAAGTTGAGAACATTAGTTTAAATAACTTCTAATAGGACTGGAATACTGTCTTACTCTAAAAATTTGTTTAGATTGCAATGGAAAAGATGAATCTTCTTAGGAAAAAAGCCAGCTATTCCCTTCATCCCATGCAGAATTTTTACTACTTGGGTTTGGGATTTGGTTTTTTTTTTTTTGTTTTGTTTTGTTTTGGGGGACTTGTTTGAGGGGGTTTTTTTGAGGAGGGGGAGGTTGTTTGATTTTGGGTGCGTTTTATTTGGTGTTTTTCTTGTGGTGGTTTTTGTTTGGTTTTTGTGTTTTCATTAGTAATTCTGATATGTAAATACAGTTTTGAATGACTAGTGAAAAGTTTTGTGTGTAACTTTGATTTTTGTTTTCAGGAACTGAATTCATGGCCAGATTGCATGAGCATCTTAAGTACTTTGTAAATATGAAGATTTCCACAGACAAATCCTGGCAAGGAGTAACAGTTTACTTATCAGGCCATGAGGTCACTGTATTTTGTTAGTATTTTATTTTAAATAGAAGTTTATTTTATAGAAAAATACTTACTGATGAATTTGTTGTTGCGGGGGGGTTTTTGTGCAGACTCCAGGGGAAGGTGAGCATAAAATTATGGAGTTCATCAGATCAGAAAAAGCAAAGCCCCATCACGACCCAAACACAAGACACTGTCTCTATGGCTTAGATGCTGACTTGGTATGTGCAAATAAAATAATACAAACCACAGAAATTTATAAAGTATATTTGATGTTTTCCTAAGTGCACAGGGTTCTAAAATGAATATTATTAAACAAGAGCGTAATTTTGTACTCTTGCAAACTTGAATTTGTAGATAAACAGAGCAGCAAAATTGCTTTATGCTGCTCAAATCTTGGATAACAGTTAAAAAATAATAATAAAGATCTTTCTTTATAATAGATTATGCTGGGATTAACAAGTCACGAGGCACACTTTGCACTCTTAAGAGAAGAAGTCAGATTTGGTGGCAAAAAGTCTCAAAGGTAAATTGATTTAATTTTACTCTTTATATATGATGAATTTAGATCTAAAGTATACCGGGTGACTAAACCAGTTGGGGTTTTTTTTGTTTGTATACTAAATAAAGTCTTTGTTACTAAAACCCCATGAATTCAACTTGGTAAATTATGCACTTGAATGAGTTTACATTGGAAAGTGTGTGCTGTCAGGACAGCTCATAAATGATCTGTAGAGCTTTGGTGTGTTGCGCTTCTTTCTTCATATTATGAATGGAGCAGCCTGGGCTATGCTAACACTGTTTCCTTAATTGTCTTACGCAGATATTAACTTCTTAAAATGTATTTATATCTTTGAGGTTTTGTGCATGTAAGTAAATTACTTGAACAGTTACTAAAATAAACTCTCTTAAAGTGGTTGCCTGAATATTTTTATTATGGATTTGCCTGTTTGTAGTAACTTGTGTGCTATCATCAGTGTGCTATCGAGGTGATTTGTTCCAGAACTCATCATGTACATGGAGTTATAGAAGAATTACTTTTATAACTGCTTCCATGACTTAGGTCCCTTCTTTGAAGGACTATAAACATGTATTTGGTGGATAAAGGGAGAAGGTGGGAGAAACAGAAACACGCGTTTTTGATACATATAAAAAAAGCTTTTGAATAAGACATACAAATGTTTAGATAAATGCATGATTTTTGCTGATAAGAATGTTTTTTTTGTGAAGGACAAGATGATGCACATCAGAAATAAGTATTTAGTCTTCTGCAGTCAACTTTTCACTAATATTCATTGTCTTGGCAGTGTTGGCGTGTAACATTGTAATGTTTTTAAAAGACCTTGGGTGTAAGCAAAGAAAAATGTTGGTTTCCTCTTTTTTATAAAAATAATATAAAAGTGTTACAACTTTTTGAGGAATGGAGATTAATTAAATAAAGTATGAAATCAAAGGGAAGTTGTCTTCCCCCCTGCCTTCCTACCCAAGCATTGTTCCAGGCTTGGCTCCTGTTGAAATTTCTGGATAATATTGCTCATTACAGGAATTTACTTCTTGAAGTTACAGGAGTTGGCTTCTGTCAATATTGTCACTTTTATGAATACTTTCAATTTGAAACCTGGAAATGCTAAAAATAGATGGAAATTAATATCTGTCAGCAAATTCTTGATTGGGAGAAATTACTTGTTTTTTCAGGTTTTTCAGGTCTAGTGAATGAAGACTAAGGGGCAAAATGTCTCTAGAGTCTTAGAGCACCAACCTGGATTTGGCAATGTTCTTGAATACTCATATGAAAATTATTTTTTAAAAGTGACAGAATTGGCCTAAACCTCTTTGTAGTTTAGAGTTCATTTTAATAATCTCCATCTAGGCTTGTATATCACAGCCGTCTTCCTCAGAGGATTTTGGCCAAAATCTGCTTTGTATGTGTGAGTACACAGGTATTTCTTTTGGTTTGTTATTGGAGGTGGTCCCAGCTGGTTATAGTATCTACAAGGTGAAATAGTCCTTTTTGAAATTAAAAATACATCAGTCTTGAGCTCACTAATCTTTTGGTGTAGGTATTAACTGATTTTGGCCTAATGTTGGGAGTACATATTAAGTAATTCTAGTGAAGAAGAAGAGAAGGCAAAATATATATTGACTAATCTATGCCATAAACAGTAGGTTAGTAGCTTTTTTTGGTGCTTTGTTGAAGCCACCAGATAATACATATGTAGCATCTTTAATTTGAGTATATTCTTTTCTTAAAGAAGCATTTCAAACGATTGCAAATGTAACCAGCAAACTTAAACATGAATCTCTATACTCTATATGTACTAAGACTAGTTCTGAAATACCTTAAAATTTATTTGCTTTGGTGCAAAGTTAGGTTAGGCTGTCCCTTTTTGGACAGTGTGATAATTACTTGGGAAATAGTTAGTGAAACATGGAACTTGACAAAGCTGCCCTGCTTTCTCTAAGCAAGCATGCAGTGCGGTCACATTTGTTTAGAAGGTTCTACTGCAAAATTCTATTTAACCAGATGAATCTTAAAAGAGATTCAAAAAAATGTTTATATATGTCTTCTGCAAAGATTTAATCCCAGTAAGATTACTTGGTTTTAGGTAACCTTGGACTTATTAAATATTCATATTGAGAGTGTGTTTATAAATAATTTAACTTAATGTTTTGAATAATTTACAGAGCATGTGCCCCAGAGGAAACCACATTTCATTTACTGCACTTATCGCTTATGAGGGAATATATTGATTATGAATTTTCACCTGTAAAAGTAAGTTTTAATGGAGCTGTGACTGAAAAAATGTGTGAGGTCTTTTTATGCGAACATGATAATAAATACTGCTGTGTTTTGGTTTTTTCTGTTTGTTTTTTTTTTCCTTCCACCACCTCAGGACAAGATTTCCTTTGAATACGATATTGAAAGGATAATAGATGATTGGATCTTAATGGGTTTCCTTGTAGGAAATGATTTTATTCCTCATCTACCTCATTTACACATTAATCATGATGCACTGCCGCTACTTTATAGAACATACATGACTATCTTGCCAGAACTGGGAGGTAAGAATACTTTTCACAGTTGTGTAAAGTAGAAATATTAACATTCCTGCTTTAATATTTATTGACCTTTTTAACCATGTTAGAATGTTTACGTTTTTAACACTTTTTTTAGGCATCCAGCAAAATTGCTTTCTGTTATCTATAGGGCATTTAAATTGAAATTTTAGAATTGTTAATTTAAAACCCATACTTTGTTTTCCCAATAGGTTACATAAATGAGAATGGACATCTGAATTTAAAACGCTTTGAGAAATATCTCACAAGATTGTCAGATGTGAGTAACTTCAAAATTGTGCTGTATGGATCGGTATAGTCTGTTGAATTTCACCTCAGTGTGGTGGTCTAAAATACACCATGCTGTAGTTTTAATGAACTGTTAAATGACTGAGTTTTTCAAGTGGTTCAGTCAGCTGTTTTATCATTTCAATGATGTGGTCCCATTAGTTTCTGTCTAAACTTTTTATAAGAGGAAAAAAGTTGAATTGTTTAATCTATCCTTTAGCTAGTATCTTGTAGTAATGCAAGTCAAATGAGGATTTACCTCATTTGAGTAATGAGGGACACTACTGTGCAAATGTGTTCTAGGCAGCAATATTCTTTGCTTCACCTGCTGGTCAGTTTCTTGTGGGGTAAGCTCTTGGAGAGCAGTATTTTTTTGCAAGTTTTTTATGAACATAATTGGTCAAGAGCAATGAAGCATTAGTATCTTCAGTAATTCATCCTAGAGATGAGAAGAGGTATAGGTCAGATAGGAATGGAAAGATCTTGGCCTTCTGCTGAACTTGGAAGTAGGACGTTCATCTGTCTGCTTTCGCTGTTTTCAGCCCTGTCTTCTGATTATTGGGTGGAAGTTGAAAAGTGTTGGGTGTGTGGCACCCAAACCTTATATATATTTTACTACTTCTAGAGTTAATAGTGAAATGTGGAAGTTATCTAGCTACTTTTATTACATAATGCTGCCTTACTGAAAGAAAAGAAATATATGGCTTAGGTGTATGTTACGTATCACTAAGAAAAAAATACTTTTAATACTAATCTATTGGTTTAATTGTAGCTCTAGGCCAAACTGTTCATGTACAAATGCCTCCAGGTGTAACCTAACCAATGTACTATGAAAATGTTGTTAATTTAGCACCCTAAATTTGGCGTCCCTCAAATATTTCTAAACTTACTTTAATCTTCCTGTACAGTTTGATCGTGAACACTTCAGTGAAGTCTTTGTAGACCTAAAATGGTTTGAAAGTAAAGTAGGCAATAAATACCTCAACGAGGCAGCTGGTATTGCAGCAGAGGAAGCCAGAAAAATTAAACAAAAGAAACAAAAGGTTAGTATTCTGCATGTGCAATTTTGGAATGCTGAATGTTAGTTATTGTAAATCAGTAACTTGATTTTAGACAAATTACATGTCATAAAGTTCTGTGTTGAGGGTTTTTCTGAGATCAGAAATGATAGTAAAATGTAACATTTGAGGAACTACCTGTATGCATTGCTGGTTGAGAGTGATAAAATGGTTAAGTCAAGGTCAGGTTCCTGAGGATTTTTGAAATCTTCTAAACCCGTAACTTAATGCATTATATCAATTTATCTCTTTTCAACTTCAGCAAAACTTACTTTTGGGTGAGTTGTGGTCAAACTTGCTATGCTTTTTAATTTTACTTTGCACAGCCTGTTGTCCATTTTATATATTTCAGATATAGTGATAGATCATTCATGCATGTGTTGGTATTGGCCAACTATTTGACAATGAATAGATAAATAGGAATTTCATTGGTGTGAACTAGCTCAGATTAAACTTGCAGTTCTAGCTATAACTGGTTAATGAGGAACAGCATGTTTCTCTGTACCTTGACTCTGCCCCACTGTCATATTCCTTACCACCACCTCCATGGGCTATCTTTCAGTATTATATGCCTTCAGCAGAGTGTAGAGTAGCAGTAGGAAATCCCTTCAAGATTCATCTGTCACTGTGTCCTGGGTTCAGCAGTAGCAGTCATTCTTTTCCTTCTTAGTAGCTGGTGCAGCGCTGTGGTTTTGACCTTCAGCCTGGGAACAGCGCTGATAACATGGACATTTTCAGTTGTTGCTCAGTTATGTTTACTCTGACCAAGTACTTTGTGAGTCTCATGCTCTGCCAGGGAGGAGGGGAAGCTGTGAAGATGTAGAGGCAAAACACCTGACCCAAACTAGCCAGAGAGGTATTCCATACCACAGCATGTCACGCCCACTATATAAACTGGGGGCAGTCACCTGGAAGGTTTAGATCACTGCTGGATGGGGCTGGGTATCAGTTGGTGGGTGGTGAGTGGCTTTATTCTTCTCCCCTTGTTATTTCCCTTATCATTATTATTATCGGTGGTAGCAGCAGTGGTTTGTGTTCTACCTTAGTTACTGGACTGTTCTTATCTCAACCTGTGGGAGTTACATTGTTTCGGTTCTCCTCCCCATCCCTTGGGGAGCAGGGGGAGGAAGGTGAGGGGAGCGAGTGAGCACCTGTGTGGTGTTGGGTTGCCAGCTGGGCTTAAACCACAACAGTTCTTTTTGGTGCCCAATGTGGGGCACAAAGGGTTGAGATAACAACAGATCTGACCAGAAGTGTGTCTAATAGTATTTGTGGTAAGCATTTATTGTTTTGTTTTAATAGTCACTCGTCACAATGCTCAAGTTGTTGCTCTTGATCTCAGAGTTTCAGTATGTTGTATCTTACTTACAGACGGTATTTGCTGTGTTAGTGTTTATCAGCTGGGGACCTTGGGCTAAGGTTCTTGTTTCGTTGTACTCTATGGTAATGATTTGTAATACAATAGAATCGTTGATCATGAAACTGATCTGGCTTATGTTCCCAGTGTGGTCACCACCTCTATACTTTGGGAGGTATATAATAGAAGTGCTTAGCAATTACACGTCTTTTTTCCCCTCTCCGGGTGGTCAACCTGTGAAGGAGACATTCCCTTACCTTCCCAGGCCCCCACCAGACTGTTTACAGCATCATTTGAGAGTTCTGAAGGTTTTGAATGGCCTTTGGGTACCCTTGAGACCTGCCTGCTGATTGTGATGGGAATCCCCATGTTGACACACATACAGAGCGTGTTTTACCCACAACCATTTCGTCTGATCTCGAAAGTTAAGCAGAGTTGGGTTTGGGTCTTGTCTAGGGTTAGAGAACGATACTGGAGGACCAAGAGATTTTCCCCAAGGCTGGGCAGCCATCAGTGGCAGGGTGTGTGGGATAGTATGGGCAAGTATCTAGGTCAGTGGGCCACTCCAGTGCTTTGGAACTTCACCACCGAACAAGTGCAAAATCCAAAAAGATTAGTAAAACACTTAAATGAGGTATGTTGTCATCCTGGTCATATCAGAGAGGGACAAATCATGGCAAAGCACTGGGGCTTGGCCTGTGCTTTGAAAGCAAAGTTCAACACCATCCAGCACCTTCAAAGGGAAAAAAATGTCTCTGGATCTGAAGGCAAAGCAACAGACAACGTAGCTACTCCAACTCCAAGCACAGCAGCTACGCCAGCCCCAGTGACAAGTACAGCAGCTACCCAAACCCCGACAACAGATACTGCAGCCACTCCAACCACAGTGATAATTACTGCAGCTAAACCAGAGGACCAATTCATGCCAACAAAGGCTGCCCTTGTATGCAAGGGGAAAAGCAAAAAAGAGGCAAAAAGATGAAGCAAAATGAAGAAACAATGTACTCACTACCTGGGACAGCATCAAAGGAAGAAGAAGAAGCGAGGTCTCAACCCTGGACTTCAACCAAGCTACGGAATATGCGAAAAGATTTTACCCGTCAACGAGGGGAGCACATCATCACCTGGTTGCTCTGATATTGGGACAATGGGGCCAACAGTCACAAACTAGAAGGTAGAGAAGTCAAGCAGCTGGGATCACTTGCTAGGGAAGGGGGAACTGACAAAGCAATTGCAAAAGAGAAACAGTTCTGCAGTCCCTCAGCCTTTGGAGATGGTTCTTGGCAGCTGTGAAAGAAAGGTTTCCATACAAGGACGTTGTTATGAGTCACGGCACAATGTGTATCATTATCCTGTTCTCTAGTGAAGTTTGTGGTTTCTAAGAACATGATGTTAGCTCTTCCTTTAATAAGGTATCTTAGTTGTGGTTGTTTGCTTACTTACTTGAGAAGTTTGGAGCAGTCATATAGTATTGGCTATCTATCTTGGCTGATCCTTTGAATGGCAGCAACAGTCAGGAGCGTGCGTATCTCAGGTGCAGGGGAAGAGTCTGTTTATTGAAAGTTATTCAGTGCTGTACACAAAAGACAGTGTGAGAATGAAATGAATGTTTGGCTTGTTTGACACTCTAAAACAAGATTTCTTGTGTCCTTACTTCCCACAACAATCATTTGAGCTCTTAAAAATTTACTCATGAAAAATTTGACTGCATACTGGTGCTGTAGCACAATGCACGATGTAAGTAAAAATCCTTAAATATGTCCTACACAGTTTTGTAAACAGAAGTATTCTGGAAAACGAATCTTCAGGTATTTTCTAAAGGTAGTTGAGATTTTATTTGAGCCTTCTCCTTTGTGTGGTCTGTCCTTTCGTGGGAGAAAATTATTTTTCCTAGGCAACTACAAGAGAAGGAAATGTAGTGGGGTTTACATTAAATGTTTAAACATCTTGATTATAACATTCTGAGTTGCAAATTATATGGTTGTAAAGGAAGTTTGTGCATTTTATTCTGTCTTTTTCTTTATCTCAAATACTAATTTAATAGGCTCAGGAAAACTCCATATGCTTGGCTGCTTTAGAAAAAAATGAAGGTGATGTGACCCCTAAAAGTAAGTGCAAGTAATTTTTCAATATACAATTACAAAAGAGAACTTAATTTTAATTTGTGTTGGAAAACTTGGAAGATCTGTAAGTATTCTATGTCAGAAATGACCTTAATCTAAATGGCAGAATTAATGTAGTCAGGTCTTGGTAAATGGAACTGCACATCACTGGCTTATGGTGAGAGGGAACAGGGCTAAAGCTTTTGAAGTGCTTCTTCCCTGATCAGTGTTTTCATGATGAATTAAAGGAAAGAATGAGCAAATCTCCAACATTATGTTTTTGATAATTGTATGCTTAGGTAAATTGTTATACAAGTGGGGATAAATTAATAGATTTGTATATGGCTTTGGGAGTTTTGGTTGTGTGAATTGATTTTAAACTCATTCCACTTGTAGGATATGTCCTTTGCTCCAGTTATGAAATGTAATGTAAAAAATTTATAACTACTACTCCATGATATAAGATGTTGCTGGAAAAAGGCTAAATTTTAAAATGTATTTTAATCTGTTATTTTCTGAAAGCTTATCTTCTCTGTTCTGTAATTGGGCTACGAAATGGGTTGCCAGTCTTTAAAGAATAAAGAAAATTCCAGACTTGCTTGATTGTTTCATGGTACGTCAGTGCAAGGAAGTCAAAACTGAAAGTCTTCAACCTTACTGTAGTAGGGAAGTGAATGTTCATTCTTTTCTTGTCCTGACTGCTTTTCAGCTGTAGTGGAAGATGAACCAGAAGATGATGATCTGTTTGAAACTGAATTTAGGCAATACAAAAGAACTTACTACATGACTAAAATGGGTGTAGAAGTAGTTTCTGAGTAAGTGTATGTTTTTTTTGTGGTTTTTTTTGCCTTTTCCTTTGTTTTGTTTTTTTCTTTTTCTGTTTTAAACACATGTCTGATGCAAGACAGAATTTTCATTATGTTGAAAGCACAGAACACATGGCAGTGTACTGCGTTGGTGATGCTTTTGGCTGATGCAATAAGAGCTGCAAGCCAAGTTTTCTGTAACAAGTATGTGAGGACCAGAGAGAAAACTTCAATTAGTATTCTATCAGTCTGGAAAACCATGTTCCCCAAATGCTTTATCTTCATTCCTATGTCCAGGGTGCTAAGTAATTTCTATATGCTAATGAAAATGAGGAATATTAGTAAGTATCTTTCTTTTTCCTTTTAAGTGACTTCTTGGCTGATCAAGCTGAGTGTTATGTCCAGGCAATACAGTGGATTTTGCATTATTATTACCATGGAGTTCAGTCATGGAGCTGGTAAGAAAAATTGTCAAATGAGAAATTGTTTCACCTTGTATGCTTGGAACATTCAATGCAGTTCTGTTTGTTTCCGATCAGTGAACATTGCTGTGCTAAAACTGAGTAACTTAAGAGATTTTTTTCCCCTGCAGGTACTATCCTTATCATTATGCACCTTATCTGTCAGATATTCGCAACATAGGCGAACTCAAAATGAAATTTGAACTGGGAAAACCTTTCATGCCATTTGAACAGCTTCTTGCTGTACTTCCAGCAGCTAGCAAAGATCTGCTACCTAAATGCTACCAGGTAGAATTTAGAATTAAATTGCATTTATCTATTGTTCACTGTCTGTTTTATTCTGAAGTAGCTCTTTGTTGGATGTTTTTGCTGTCCTCTTAATTATATTCTACCTCCAATTTTTAGGTGAAATGCTTCTTTCTATTCTTAAGTGTATTGTAGAGTTAGTAATAAGTAGAAAGTTTGCGTTTGCTAAGCAATTTCAGGCTAGGATATTTAAATGATGAATGTTAAATTCCTTTTCAGCCTTGAATTGGTTTTAATACCAGCCTTCCTCTATCTCTTCCTAGCCTTACTGCTGATTTGTCTCTGGTAGTATTTAATTTCAATATTGTATTTTCCTAGCATTTGATGATTAGTCAAGACTCTCCTATTATAGAATATTATCCACCAGACTTTAAAACTGACCTAAATGGAAAACAACAAGAATGGGAAGCTGTAGTATTAATCCCATTTATTGATGAGGTAAGTTCTTTCAATGCCTGCTCTCTATAAAAGCTTTGTAACAAAGTGCTGAACTTTTTAATTAATCAACAGTCGTGCAATTAAATGGGAGTTTAAATTAATACTTGATAAGACCACAGAAAAATATAAATCTTTGCTGCCTGGATAGTAAGTTACCACAAGCAAAGTTAGCTTCAAGTGGCAGAAGTCTTAAGTAAAGGCTGTGGAGTTTTTGTTGTTCATGTTTTTAATCAGCTCTTCAAATATTTAGTTTCATACTCTTTGAGGGGGAAAAGAAGTTTTATCTATAAATACATAAAAAGAAAAATAAGAGGAAAAAAATAAAAGAAACACTTGGAGAGGAAATAAACCCCAGACTTCTTACAGAAAATCTTTTCACATGAACTCTAGTAAATGGGTAGGAGACATAAAGTACAAATCAAACGGTAAAAAGGAAAGGAATAAAACACAAGGTTTTCCTTTTGTAGATAGGCTAATAATATTATATATGTTGTTGTAATATTTTTTTATCAGATTAAATTTGAGCACATCAAAGAGTGGATGAAAATCAAAGTGCAGATTAGATGTTGGAGCATATACAGGTGGTGGCATGTGCCTATCAATTATTTCCATAGTTTGCAGTAAAAAGTTGGCATGACTTAGTCTTCTCACAAAAGGCAGCAGTTGCTACTTGAATGACACATAAGTTTTTGAAAATTTTTCAACAGTTATTTTGTAGAATTTTGTTATAACATTTAAAATCTTTTTAATATTCCTTTATATGTTAAATGTAAAAGGCAAAGTATGGCTAGCCTTTGGAAATCATATTTGCGAAAAGGTAATCTGTATTCTCCAAAGCCGTGCCGTTGGAATTGTTCTATTTTTATTACAGAGCTGGGACACAAGGAAAGGTGGGTCAGCAATTAGAAACTTAGCATATTAGCCAAAAATGTGCAGGTATCCACTTACCCACAGTAGATGTTTCCATGCTAATTTTTGTTGCCAGTTTCACGTATGCTAATTTCTCTAAAATTTAGAAACGACTGCTGCTGGCCATGGAATCCTGTAATAAGTGCCTAAAAGAAGAGGAGAAACGAAGAAATACTCACAGTGCTTGCTTAATGTACTGGTATGACAAAGATGTAGAGTTTCAGTACATGTCACCATGGCCCGAGAAATTCCCTGCAATAGAAAGATGTCATACAAGGTAAAACTGGCATAACTGGTTTAGAGTAGACTAAAAGTAGGTATAATACTTTTGTTAGCATTTTAACCAAAGCTTGTATATGCCAGCATATACACTGAAAAAAAGTAAAATGTTGAATTATATGTTACCTGTTGTGGATGGCATGGTAAAAGTGTTTAGAATTAAATTGTTTGCTAAAAGTGTTTGTCCCTTCAGACATACTTTGCCTAACAGATGAACCAATGCTAAGTCAGCAAGAACACTCTAAGAGAATTACTAAACTTTGTATGACACAGAGAATGAAAGGCTGATGCAACTACATGATAATAGTGACAATTTATCAGCATGCTAATTCCAGAGCATTTGTAAAAAAAAATGAAAGCCTTTGTGTCCAGTGCACAGTTGAACACAACTGCGTGTTGCACCTTTCTTGCATGGAAGGTAGCCAGCTTTATGAGACACAGGCTGAGGTTTTAAGACTAAATGGAAACCTAACCTTGATAGTAGTCAACTTAAAGCTTAATAGAGAAGGAATGCCTGTTGCAGTGAAGAATTAACAGTTGTGAAAATGAGTGATACCATATGGAACCATTGCAGTTAAGAATTTGACAATAACAGTGAATTAAGATGGTGAAATTGGGACATACTGTGGCTTGATGTTTTGTCTTTTTCTTAATGAGTAGTGTCTTTCCAGCAATAGCACAATGTTTTGTAGAGATTCAAAGTGACTTAAGTTAGTTGGCACACTACAGAAAAGTCAAAGCATTGGGCAGTTAATGAGTGTTTGAATGAGTAATGAGAGTTTCTGGAGCCAAAGGTCAGTCTGTGTGAGCAAACATTGTGTGACTTGTTTTTTAGGTATAAAACAATACCTTTGGATGCTTGGCACGTAGAAATAACCCACAATAAGATAACTAAAATCAACAAGAGTGCATTATATTTTTGTGGATTTCCTACTTTAAAGCACATTAAGCATAAGGTAAAAATTTTTCTCTTCTCATGTATTCATTGTGTTTAATAGACAGCTATGTAAGAGTTCCAGTAAGTTTTATGTGTTGTTTTGTTTTCACACAGTTTTATCTTAGAAAAAGTGGTGTGCAGGTGTTTCAGCAAAGCAGCCATGGAGAGAACATGATGCTAGAAATCATAGCTAATGGGAACTCAAAAGAACAGGTAAGCAGTCAGCTCCTTACAAAACAAAACCAAAAAACAAGCAAACGAAAAAAAGGGCACAAAAATCCTCACAACAGAACAAAAAAACAATTGGAAGTCTGGGAAAAGAAAAAAGTTTCAGAGATAAATAAATAAAACCAGGAAAGAAGAGAGGGGGAAAATGACAAGATAGGATTTTACAGGAGACGGTTAGGGAGAGTGAATATAAATACTTGGCAGAGATAATTAAATAAGCCAAAACAGTACATTAAAAGTAGTAGAAACTCATTGAAAAAAAAATCATAATGTGAGACTAAAATTACAGATGCTGGTTAAATTCAGGACATAAGTGCTGTTTCTTTATTTTAGTGAAATAGAAAAGTAAAATCTACAATAAAAAATATTCCACTAATTTCGAATTGTCAGTTCCATCATTGTGTCCCACAGACACAAATAGTTCTCAGTGATTTAACAAAAAAAGTACGTAGTAGGTCTGTACCAGAAATGTAAATCAATCCAGGTCTTACAGCTAACATATGCTTCATGTAAAGAGCTATGATCAGAATATGATACTTTGTCCTAACAAATGAAATGTGATTTTCCATTTCTACTAAGAGATTGTGTTATATGTATCAAAATATAATTTAATAGGCTAAAATGAGCTTTTTATTCTGAAAGAAAACCTGTTCTTTAACTAGGGTGGCTTTTATTGAAAAAACAGTGTGAAAATATTTTATCTTTTAGTATGTTAAACAAGTAGTTTATATCTTTTAGTATGTTAAACAAGTAGTAACTTCTGGTTGTTTGGATTTCTTTTCAGGTAGTAGAAAATGTTGCCAGCTCGGTACTTGGAAAACGTGTTTTCGTTAACTGGCCACACCTCGAAGAAGCCAGAGTTGTTGCTGTGTCAGATGGGGAGACTAAGTAAGAGACATTTCATACGTTATCGTTTGTCATCTTTATTATTTTATTCAAAATAAGTTCTTAGGCTGCACAAGAATTTTGGTTTTATTGCAGTACTTGCTAACAAAGTTAGTCCAGATATATCAAAGGCTGCTTGGTGGAAGAATCTTTGTTTAACATTGTTCTGAGGTTTGGTTATCTTTGTAGAAGTCTAGTCCTTCAGTATTTTGCTATTGGCATAGAAGTTTGGGAGAGATCTTTCTTACCTTTGAGAAGGAAAATGCATGTCCAGAAATCCACACAGAATTAATGTAAAAGAGAACATTTCTGCACATTCTTTTCAGCATATGTGCTGGTATTTTTTTATAAAAAATATGCCATGTGGTCTGTTGTAAGGAGTTGGGAAAACAGTGCTGCAAGTTTTCATGTCCTTAACAAGTGATTTCTAACTATTTTAAGTTTTGCACACAACTGGTTATATCTGGATTAATCTCACCTGGTTAAATTCATACTTGTCATAATATTTTCAAGGTTTTATTTAGAAGAACCACATGGCACGCAGAAGCTTTATATGGGAAATGCAGTGCCCCCAACTAAAGTTGCATACGTTGGAGATAAGGAACAGAGCACCTGGTTCAAAGACATTCAAGGCATTTCAGAGCAGTAAGTAACTTTTCAAATCAAGTGTAACTTTGAATTTCATAGCTTAGAGATGCTTTATTTGATGTATTACAGACATAAGTAGCACAGAAGACCTGCTGCAATTAAAAAAAACCCGCAACAAACAAAAACATTACCAAAACCAAAAGCCACCAAAACAAACCAAACAAACAAACAAAAAAAACAATCCACCAAAAAACACCACAAACACAAAACCACCAAACTGACAAAGCAGTTTATGCTGAAGTTTCAGAATATATGGAGTTAGTCTCTAGGTATTTAAAGTTAGATGCTGTTACAAAAGAATTCTCAAATGAATGAGTTTCAGTGTTTACTCTCACATTCAATTTTCTGTTCTGGTCTTAGTAATCTTCAGTTGTATAAGGTATATAGATAGAGTCATACAATATCTAGTTACAACTTCAACAGCTTAGCATTGTTAAATTTGAATATAGCTCTTGATTTTGTAGAGTGTAGGTGCCCAGTGGAACACAACTGAATTACAGAAACTTGCCATTTTATTTGTTGTCATTTGAGTTAACTGCCTTAATCACCCCATCACTTCCCACTGTAAAGGTACAGATGTGTTTAAATTAACACACTTGGCTGTGTAATGGTGGTTGTGCAACCGCCATATATAAGCAGTTGGTTAAGCTATTTATTCTGGACATTCTTATAAAATGGGAAGCAAACTATTGGAATAATTTTGTTGTTGGTTATTGTGTTTCAAGCAATTAATTCTCTCTTCTTGGTTCAGTTCTGTTTATTGTAATCAAACTAAATGTTCTGCTTTGTATTCAGCTATCAGAGAAGAAAAGGAATAATTATCCATGAAACATCGATAGTTGTATATGCTCAGCTACTCACTGGTAATAGATACCAGCTGAAACAAAATGGGGAAGTTTATTTGGAGAAGCAGTGGTCAAAACAAGTTCTTCCTTTTGTTTACCAAACTGTTGTCAAGGTAAATACAGACGTGCACATAGCACCTTATTCCGTTGAGAGTAAGCAGAGAAAAGTGTATATATTCCTTGAAAACAAGAGAATGGACAAAACCAAACAAATTAATGTAATTTATTGTATTAAAAAGCATAACATGCTTAGGCAAGTATTTCATCATGAAATTTGGGACAAAATTTGCACAGTTCAAAGATTTTACTGAAAAAATACCTTTTGTCATATTTTTACTGCTGGTATTTTGAATGAAGTACAGTTAGTGGTGCTCAACTATGCTACTAGAGTACAGAAATCCACTACTAGAGTAGCACAGTTGCTTGTGTAACAGCATTTGTAATATAGCATTAACTTATTTGTCTTTGAATTATTTCTGATTCAGATGTTTTAGAATAAGTGTGTATTTAGATGAACTTCTTAATTATTCTATTATAATCTGATGATACTTAACACTATCAATTTTGTCTTTATATGTAGGATATCAAAGCCTTTGACTCTCGTTTTTCAAGCATCAAAACTTTGGATGACTTATTTCCTCCTGGAAGTACAGCCTTTATGCTGGGATCTCCTTACTATGGCTGCATGGGAGAAGTTAGTTCCAATCATTTTTTTTAACTTTTTTTTTTTTTTCCCCCTAGGCTTTGTTATTCACAAGCCTAAAATAATAAAAATATGTTCTGTGGTAGTAGTGGTTGCTTGCTAGCTAAAATTTCAAATCAAAGATTCCCTCATGGCTTAGTCAGAGGAGGAAGGAGTTCTGCTTTCCTTATCACTGTAGCTCACATAGCAGGAAAAAGGTAGCACAGCTTGAATGCATGATTATTTTTAGTAATTATTTAGGATAATTTGCCATGCACAGAGTTCCCATTTTGGACCAGTTTTAGTCATTGATTCCTTTAATGCTGTTAGGTTGCCTCTATGAGGAAGCACTGCACAGATGAAGCAAGATGATGAATCCAAAAGTATCTCTGTGATTACTGCAGCAAAATTATTGACAAAGTATCCAGAGGCTGCTGGTTTTAAGTAACATTTTTAATGTGTTGTATCTCTCTCCAAGGTTCAGGATTCTGGTGATGTGATCACAGAAGGTAGAATTCGCGTCGTCTTCAGTATTCCATGTGAACCCCAGCTTGATCCTTTAATTCAGAACCAGCATGTAAGTACTTCTGCTTTTTTTAGTAGAAATTTAAACAATTGGCCAAATATATTTTGCAATGGTAAATGTCTTTAAGGGTTGTTTCCATATCATTCATTTGCCGTTTGTATAAAAATCATTATCCTTTGGGAATTGCCAATATTTTTTGTTTGTTTGTTTTAAAGAAATATTCTGTGAAATACAATCCTGCATATGTTTTGGCCAGCCGTCTTGGAGTAAGTGGATATCTTGTCTCCAGATTTACAGGGAGTATCTTTATTGGAAGAGGATCAAAGAAAAAGTAAGTTCTATTTGTGAATTTTGACTGTAGAAAAGCTTCTGAATTCTAATACAACTTTACCTAATTTCTGGTATGTTTAAGTGTTGTGCTTACCAAGCATGTAACAGTTTTGTGATGTGAAGCTTCCTTTAAAATAGGTTTTCTGTGAACTAAATTCATATGCAGTGTTTTTCTCTCCTATAATAAACTTCCAAATTTTTGTTTACTGGAGAGTTGTTCTGTAGGCTTTAGTATTGTGACAGACATAAATTGACTTTCCTGGTTAGCTATTTGCATAATTAAAGCAAGAACTTGAAATTACTTTGCCACACTGAGAGTAAAAAGTGGGATTGGAAACTAATTTCATTGCACTTAACATTACTGTTGATATAAAAGGATTATAATTGAACCTGTATTTTTTTTAAGAAGTAGCTAAGACTAAAACTGCTTTTATATATAGACACACACATATATATATATATGCATATACATACATATATATGTGTGTATATATATATATATATAAAAGGGAAGCAATCCCTATAGTTCTATGAATATCAGAATTGTGGTTTCCTACGACAACTCACTAAGGAAGTAGTTGATGCATGAGCATCTTCTTTGATTTAATGTGTACATTTGTTCCCCACTGCTTGTTCAGGGGCATCCATCTACATTTTGGTAAGTGCCAGGCAGATTGTAGTTGATCAGGCCTCTATTAAGGAAGATGGGTAAAATTTTCCCTACCTTCCTTTACAATAAGGTAGGGACATGCATGTGGAAAGTTACCACAGCACAGTGTGTGTCCTGTAACACTGACAGCTGACACAATGCTAACAAGTAAACAATACAATGAATTTAATTGAAATTTTACTGTGGTTTAAGGCTAAGGATATATGTTTGTGTTTTCTAATGTATACATGCACATTTTTATTACTGGAAGTTAGTTAACTTTTTTTTTACTTCCAGCCCTCATGGAGAACAAAAAGCAAATGTTGGACTAAACCTGAAGTTCAATAAGAAGAATGAAGAAGTTCCTGGCTATACTAAAAAAGTTGGAAATGAATGGACGTATTCTTCTGCAGTAGAACAGCTACTTGCTGAGTATTTAGAAAGGTAAATATTGGATATAAACTTCATCCAGATTTTTTTTAGTTCTTTCATTTTTTTTGTTCCAATGTTTTCTTTCCAACAGTCTCTCCCTCCAGGGTGAAACATAGTTTGGGTTAGAGTAATTCTACCAGGAGTTTACCCTTGACAAATGTACAGTATGACACTAAATTAAGTAAGAAATAATCTGTCTGGCCTCCACAAATTTTGGAGCTTGTCAAAGTTTGGTTTGATTAGGCTTATTTGTGGTATGTGCTGATTTGAAACTAGATTTATCTTTCGTTCATTCATTTTTTTAGGGTTCCTGAACTATTTAACTATATAGCCAAGAATAGCCAGGAAGATATCTTCTATGAAGATGACATTTGGCCTGGAGAGGATGAGAATGGGTAAGCCTTCTTTCTCCTATTTCCCCCCTCCCCTAGAGTAAGTAGAATAAAGACTGACAACATTATGGAGTTGATGGTAATCAAATAGTGGCTGTTACAGAACTGTAACCTTGCTGTTCCTTGAGCAATATGAGTTTAGTGATTACTCTGAAAAAAATATCAGAATGTTGTACATTGTAGTTGTGGAGTTCAAGTCACTGTCAGACTCCTATCTCAAGTCTGGTAAGTCAGAAAAGTAATTTCCAGTGGCTACTTCATGATTCTTGCTTTAAAAGTAACCCTCAATAAGCATAGTTATGAATAATCACTAAAATCAACAAAAGATAATTTCTGGAAGATAAGCAATAATTATTTTAATTGTTTAAGATCACTTCAAATTTGAAAAATAACATGTTCAGAGTTTAATGTACTTTCTGGATTTTAAGTATGTATTCAGTCAGTTTCATGGGAGGCAAGGAGCAACCTTGATTCCAGATACAGTACAGAAACATTAAAAAGGCTTTTAGCATTAGCTCTATTCACAGGCTTGAGATGGTAAGTCTGCATGATGTAGAACTCTTGCCAGGTGCGTCTACCACTGTGGGATAGTAATCTCAGGTTTGTGTTCCATTTTAGTAGAGGCATGCCTGAAGTTCTTTCTCACTGTGTTCTGAGGCACAGCTAGTCACAGAACCTCTAATCACAGCTGGTCATGGTTAGTTGATTGGATGCAAACATAATTTACTGAATACTTCTTTTTTCTTTGCCAAACTTCAGGTTATTTTGAATCAGTACTGCATGATTCAGTTAGATTTTTATTTTTTAACCCTTATTGTAAACTCATGCAGAACTCTTAAATTCTGTTACATTATGAATGTATACAAGCACTGCGCCTATATTATAATACCTGATCAAAGAATGTGGTAAAATGCTTTGTTTATACAGTTAAAAGTTTTAATTCATGTCTTTTTTATTTAGAGCTGAGAAAGTTCAAGAAATTGTTGCCTGGTTAAAGGCACATCCTGTATCTGCTTTGTCTCGCGCCTCTTGTGACTTGCAAATTTTGGATGCAGCTATCGTTGAGAAAATTGAAGAAGAAATAGAGAAATGCAAGGTGTGCAGCTTGGTATTATTGTGAGCAGGGGTGAACCAAAAAACAACTGCTTGTTACTTTGTGGGTTCTTGAATTAGAATAAGATGATTGAAGATTACCTCTCCTTCCAAAGAAAAAGAATACAGAATGGAATGTAAGACCTGAATTTGTAATGTGAATTGTCCTTGAAATTCAGAAGAGCTCATTGTTAATATTTTCAATTGACTCTTTTTCAGGCAATCCAGCAGCATTAGGCCATACTCTGTTCTCTGAGCTGTGATTTTTAGAAAGGAACATGTGTCAGTATATAGATTCTGAACTATTGAAGTGCTTTTTCTGTGTGCAGCGTCAGCTGGTTTTCCCTTGCAGTTTCTCTTTGGTCAGAAGAAAATTGTGTTCTGAAAGCCATAGATCAAAAAAAGGGGACAAGAAAATTACTAAAGCAAAAGCTAAAGGCAATGCCACATGAAACAATGGGCTTGCTTCTTTGAAATTACTTGCAGGGACATGTTAATAAAATCAGTGTGAATTCTCAAATTAGCCAAACAGTGCAAAAGCTTTGGTAAGAAATCCCATGTTATGAAAACTGGTCTTAGTCATCCTAAAGACTTCACAAAGCTGTATACCTTTATCTAAAAGAAATAGAAGACTTCTCCATAATCGTTTTGGGTGTTTTGTTGTACCTGAAATCCACTGTTGGTTGCTACACTGGTTTGTAATAATTTTCTGTTTCTCTCCTTTAGCAGAGAAAGAGCAACAAGAAGGTGCGAGTAACTGTGAAACCCCATTTACTGTACAGAGTAAGTGACATGAAAAGTTTGGGGGTTTTTTTGAAGTCAGTATGTCCAAATGGTATTTATTTTACCTAAGCATACCAACTTTCAGAGCGGGGAATTTTATGACAGTATTGATGGAAGAAGAAGTTTTATGATGCCTTCTAGAAAATCAGTTTGATAACATCATCTGTCTTTAAAAAGAGAGAATTTCTACTAAAGACTCCGTCACATATTACACTGACTTTCTTTTCTTTTCTACCTTCTGTCCTTTATGCTTTTACAATTATTATTGGCTGTACAATGAAGGCAAAATGTACTTCCTGTTAGTCTCTTCTTGCCTGTTTTGATTTTTGTTTAGTTCTTGACATAGAAACAATTGCTCATCTGGCTTGGTATTTCAGAGATAGCCATGTTACTGACACAGGCAGGTTGCACCTGGTGGCTTTATTTTATCTGAATTGATCCATTGGTATGCCTTGGGTAATGTATGGCACTGCTGTCTCTCAGGCAGCAGCAGTGACAGTGGCAAGAAAAAAAAATGCTTTGTGTCTAGGGAGGAAAAATTTCTGCTCTTAAACTTACACACACACACACATGAAAGTTCACTTTATAGTGTGTTTCAGATCTTGTTGTAAATGCATTTTGATTGTAATCCGTAATTTTTTTTTGCAACTATTAACGCAGTCTTTTGGTCATTGTCAGCCATTAGAACAACAGAACGGGGTTGTTCCAGATCGCGATGCAGAGTATAAGCTGTTTGATCGTGTTGTCAATGTAAGAGAGAACTTTTCCGTTCCAGTTGGTCTTCGAGGTACCATTATAGGAATTAAAGGAGGTAAGATTTTCTTCATAATTATGGCATTATAGCTATATAACAGGACAGCTAGTGATGTGAAAGCAAGCTTCAGAAACGTGTTTTGTCTAGTGGTTGTGAATGCACAGAAGTTTCTCATCTATGAAGCATATGCAACTTGAAGCCACTAATGGCATATTTACTGCTTTGAATTAAACCTACAGGTATTCTACTTTAATTTTATGTGTTATAATGCTGTACTTTGAATGAGAAATTATCCTTTGTTTCTTCTTAATATGAAGAAGGCAGAGATCTGTGAGAAAAGACAGTGCGAAAAAGGAACAAAATCAAGTTATGGGAAGATACTGGCAAAGTTAGGAAAAGTTGTTACAATAATAAATGTTAGCCTTAATACTTACATTAAGCATAAAATTTTATCAAATATGATTTGTCTCGGTTTTATTTGGAATTTGGTTTTTATTCTGTGATATTCCATTTCTGTTAAATGGCATGGATTTATACCTTCTTTGACAAGATTATCCATAAATGTATTTCAGGTAAACAAAAGGATTTGCAGAATCACAGTGGCATTGTTGTTTGACATCTAGTAATACAGATTATTTTCATATCTGGCATTTAAGTAGTTGCTTTCTCATTCAGTTGGTATTCAACAGAATCTTGAATAGACTAGACTTGAGTGCAGTTTTTTAAAAGGGATATTTTTTTCTGTGATGATCATATACTAGTATAATTTTAAAGGAGTGTTAGTCTATCATTATGCAAGAAGGTAATGTTAGAGCTGTCAGTTTCCAACTGCCTGAACATAAAGACGGCTTGCTTCTCTTTTCTGGCAGTTTGACAGCTGTAACATTCTGCTATAAATTGCAGTTCTATTAATGCAGGTTGATAAGTTGTTATGCATGGTACATAATCTAAAAGGGCAGATATATGACTTTGAGAAACATTTCTGAGTTGTTGTTTATTAACTCATTTAAGGAATAATGTTGGTTTTGTAGCTGATTAGTTAGGTTTTGATATTTTTATTATTTACTGTGTAGCTAATATGGATATGTACATCACTTAGATGAAAAGGGCTGCTGTTACGTATATAAGATGACAGTTTTTTTGTTTTCTGTAGCCAGTAGAGAAACAGATGTGCTCTTTGAAGTTCTATTTGATGAAGAATTCCTTGGAGGCCTGACTATAAGGTGTGTGCAGGGGGTTTCGTAGTCATTTCATGCTGTTGGCATGAAATTGTTGCTGTTGGATTCAGTGACTATTTTTAATACCTCTTTTTAAAACTTTCTGAACAGCGTTGGTCAGTTTTTATTTCTTTTATGTTTTGTATTGGGTTTTTTTTTCCACTCTGAGTACAGATAATTTTTATGAAGCATGTATTTTGGAAATGCTCTTTAGGCTTTTTTGCCTGGTCAGAAGCTTGTGATTTGTAGAAAGCCAATATCAACCAGCAGAATAAAGCACTAAATCCAAATGTCTCTCTAAATGAATATGTAGAAAACAGGTTGTAATCAGTATGTCTCCAACATGTAGATTGAAAAATATTAATCATCTATTCCTCTGAAGGAGGCACTCTGAGCCTCCTGAGTAAGTGATACTTAGGCACTAAATTCTGACCACGACTGAAAACCCGAACTGTTCCTTTAGGAGGTGGAGGCAGGGTTAATGCTTTTGTTTCAAGAAGTTTGATAACTTTTCTGTATTTAAGTAATCTGGTGAGCTTCTCAGTGCAAACATTTACCCAGCAGGCTTTATATTACTGTTGTTCTTAAGTTGAGGGTCTTATGACAGAAATTAGAGAAGAATCTTACCTATTACCTCTGTTCAGCAACCATAACCACAACCCTTTTGCTTGCAAGGGCATATCCTGTAACACACAAAATCTTCAGTATTCAAAATCATAAAGGAAGATACAAAACTGGTTAAATGCTGCATAAGTTCCGTTTATAATTCTGCTACTGGCTTCAGTTTTTATTTTGGATAAAAGAATAGTTGTTTCCTGGTTCATCATTTTTTTACATAAATGCTACAGAACTATGCTATAACAACTCACTCATTTTTAAAATTTCTTTGAGCTCAGCACTGAAAAGTACAGCAGAAACTCAGAGTAGTAGTAATGACTTATTTTCTGGTTTTGACAGCCAGAGGCCAAAGGAGAGAACCATGGGATTATCACTGTATAATTCAATACAGGATGCAATTTTCAGCCTGTTAATGTTAAAATATATTGATATGTCTATAATTGAACTACATGAAACAGCTGTGTCATTTCCTTGTCTTAAGGTGCTCACCTGCCAGAGGATATCGTCTGCCATCAAGTGCCTTAATTAACCTGTCTCATGGTAGTCGGTCAGAAATGGGAAATCAAAAACTGACAGCCATTGTTAAACCTCAGCCAGCTGTGAATAACTACAATTCATATGCATCTGATCTGTCATCTGTATGCTCACAAAAAGTGCATCTAGGAGGCCTCAACCATTCTCCTCGCTCCCTTTTTGTTCCTACTCAAGTAAGACTTTTCCTTTGTGTGTACAGAAATGTTTTTTTTCCTAGGGGCTGAACTATGACCATGGTTATCATCTTCACTGGTACAAACAAAATTTAATGTTTACATTGGTATGTTAAAAGTAGGATAATCTTTATGAAATGAGTTTATCAAATAATGAAGAGGACCAAAAGTCCTTATTGACAATTGTAGCTCCAGCAGCCATTCCAAGAGCCAAATATTTAGTGTCAAGAAATACTTTGCTGGGCAGAGATGTAATTGTTCCCTTAAAGCTCTGTTCCAAGTAATTTTTCCTGTAGGCTAAGTTTGTCCATGCTCAGACAGAAAAGACATGATATCCTTGTCGGTTTTGCTTCTTGGTTATGATTTATTTTGTTTGAAAATACAGTAAAGGGGGGAAAATTACGGGTGAATTGGGGTTCTCACTAGTTTAATTAAGCTTTACTTTTTAATGAGTGATTTCTTTAAAGAAAATCAGCTGAATGGGTAACTTCATATTGCCTATAGGTGTGTTTGAGAAGCACCATCTCATGTTTTTTAAGTCTGTACAAGAAAAACTACTTTCCAAAAGAAAATTTAAGGCAATGATACACTCCTGATTTTTTTGGTGTTTTTTTTTCTCGCATAATTTAGCAGATGAATGGAAGACAGCATTACAATCTCAGGGCTGAAAATCAGGGCACCTCTAACTCACCCCAGAAAGGATGTGGCAATCAGAAAAACAAAGTGAGTGTTCTGATTCATTTAGTAGTTAATCTGAATGTCTCAATATTTTGGCCCCCTGTTTAAAGTGGCCCGCTTTTCTCATGACTAGTAGTTAGCTTTGACTTAGTACATCAGATGTTTTAATCCTGATACAGACTGGAGCAGAACTTGTCCCAGTTCTTGAATGAGTATAATATCCTGTGTTGTACTTGTTTAGAGTCTGCATTTTCAAAAGTGGTTTTTTTCTGCATAGCTGAGCTTCAGTTCTATGTTAACATGCCTATAATGTCATTAAGCAGTTGAAACTGACTGATAAGGCTTTACAAAGTAGGATACTAATAATAAAATTTAAGAATGTGCAACCAAACATGAGAGCATGCTTTTAAAACCATTTTGAATTATTGTCTAATTATACTCAGTGATAGTAACTTCAGTTAACAAAACAAAAGCAATCTCAAACTAAGATAATTTCTGTTTAATAGTGGTTCTTAGGAAAAGATGTTACATAAATATAACCTACCACAATAGCCTATTTCATAAATTATATATGTGCAAGTTCTAGTATCAGTATGAAAACTCCTGCTATCTGAGCACTGTTAGACTTGGACGATTTTCAGAATTTGAAAATTTCAGAAAATTCAGATTTTTCAGAATCTTTGTGTATGATCAGCTGTTCAGAAGTTGGTTTTAAAGCTTCTGAGCTTGTTGGGGATGTTGTTTCTTGTTTTGTCAGGCACAGAGTAAGCAAGATGATGAATTCTGCAGCATATGGCAGTCACTGCAGAATTCTGGGAAGTCTCACCACATTCAGCAAAACATGCATGAGAAGGTTAGTATATAAGCTTTAAACAGATCCCTGGAGTCAGAATGTGAAGGTACTTAATTTTATACGTCAGTTCATTACATCTGAAGACTTTCTAGTTAATGCTACAAATAAATAAATCCTCTGGATGAAAGTATTGTTACACAGTGTTTGCATAGCTGTAGAAGAAGGTAATCATATGGGACTATTATGTAAATAATACATAAATAGTTTTGTGGTTAAGCTTTGATGTTTTAAATCCTAGGGTGCAGTTCTACCTCAGGAAATAAAGCTGGGAACTGGCAATCAGTTCTACAAGCCAGGATTCAATGACAGCAGCTTTAAAGGTCAGCAGAGAAAGCAGGAGCCATATAAAAAATGTAAGTACTATAATTAGACACTTTGTTTAGGAAAACTACTTGCTTTAGCTAATATTCTTTAAAATCCTTTTGAGTTTTTGTGGTTATCAACAGAAAACAGTTTACTATAGTTACATAAACACTATGTTGCAGTTGTTACTGTCAAATAGTGTCCTGGTGTCCATACTTGAAACTTTTAATCAAGCTGTTCAGCATTATTATGACTTTCCACCCATCTGATTATTAAAAAAAAAGAAAAAACCCAATCAAACAAAAAAAGGCAAAACCAAAGCCAAAAAACAAGCCAACCACAACTTGTCTTTGGAAATTTGCTTGTGATCATGTTTGTAGAATATAAAGTTAGATATATTATTGCATATACTTCATTTTATCCTACAAGAAAAACATGCAGCAAATTACCTGTAAAGTATGAATTAGACATTCGATGCAGTCATTCAAATCAGTGCAACTTTGTGTACTTGTACAGAGTTATTTATTTTTTTTGAGTCTTGATTATTATAGCTTTTAAGAGCATTTCAAAAGAATACATTCTTTTGTAGTTAAAGAAGATTCCAAAGTTACAAGAGGTGAAAGTCAACCACATAGTAAAATATCAAACAAACAGGTAATTTCTTCTGTACTGAGTAAATGTATTCTTTTCTTTTCATTTTACTCTAATCTGGTTCATCATTTTACAGTTTTCTCTGTAACTGACATCTTGATTCTTCTACTAGGTAAATTTTATTTTGGAGATTTTTTTTCTCTAGAGATTTTATAGACAGAAAGTGAGAGTGCATAAGATGTATAATGATGATACAAATTATTTTCCTATTCCTGTTAGACTCTGTAGATGCTGTAATGGCAATACGCAAATGCTAGGTTTTTAGTAAGCTGAAATCCTCTAAGAATATTAGCTTGTGAAAGCTATTTGTAGATGCATTTGTAATGTGATTGTGTTACAATTAGTAATGGAGTATTAGTATTCAATAATAAATGCTGCAGTTTATTTCAGAATTTTGCAGGTGTGAATAAGTACAATGTCAAACTTTTGAAGAGGAATGAAAGTCCCAACATGCCTGTAATTCAGAAAGCTGCAGTTGATGGTCCCTGTACAGGTGGAAAGGTAGTATTTAGATATTTGATTTTCTTGTGCTCTTTGAATAACTTCAGTTTCCAATTCGCTTTGTTCCTTCTGTGCAAATTCATGTTTATAGCAGATACAAGACAAACCTATGTAACCTTGGTCATTCTTTAAATCAATCCTGTATTGGTCAACAATTGCATCTTTTGTATGCAAAACTCGATGTAGTCTTTGGGTATCTGTTCGCACTCTGAGCAGACATGACAAGCTAAAAGCTAAAAAAAAAAAAGAAGTCCTGAATAAGCACAAAATTAATCTCAAACATATACCCTTCCTCTTGCATCTGCTTGTAATATAAGTTGATGTATCTTCTTTCTATATTTGTTTTAAGAAGGACAATGAACTTGAAAGCCTTCTAGCCTCTTTGAAAATTTCTAAAGAAAATGAAGTGCAGACTTATTCCAAGGAAGCAAGAGCTACAAATGAAGAACATCTGTCACCACAATCATTTGCTATGGTCTGTATACTGCAGGATCATTACATTGCAATTTAGCATCTGCTCTCTTAGCATTAATACTTCTGTTTAAAGAAACTGTGTGAAACCTAATATTGCCTTTCAAACATATTGATGAGCTTTTAATTATGTACTCTAAAAATAAATAAACACATTTGTTTGTGATAAGATGCTGTTATCTGTGCTCTGATAAAATATTTCCTCTGATAGGAAAACAAAAACTCAGATTGGGTTACCAATTATGATATTCAGAGTTAAGTGAAAAGGTAGTGTTACGTGAATGCCAGCGTGTCCCTGAATGGTTTATTTTATTTTTAAAGAAAGGAACACAGATGCTCAAAGAGATTTTGAAGATAGATGGCTCTGACCAGGAAACAAAGAATGAAGTAAAAGCCCAAGTTAATGATGTTCCTGCTCCCCCTAGCAGACAGGATTGCCATGGAGCTGCCTTGCAATATAGACAAAGTAAAAAAATGGGTATGTTTGGACATCAGCTCATAGTTCACAGTTTCACCTTGTAGTGGCATTTTAGAATGTAGCTAACAGTATAGTACTGATTTTCAAAAAATAGCAATAAAATGTCCATCTTTTTCAGTTCTGCTTCTATATTCAGATCTAAAAATCTATATATAATGTCCTGAGTTTTGTTCATCAGATATGAAAATACCAGGAAAAATGAATATGCTTTTTTACTTTCTGCTAATAGCAAGTTGCTGTCCTTTCAGTGCAGGCAATGTTTGTGCTACAGCTTTTTTGCTTTTTATTTTTTCTTCTTCTTTTGTCAGCTGCTTATATGAACAAACCTCATAGCACTGGAGGCCCTCAGAACACACCAGCACTGGAAACTGGAGGTCATCCTTTTGCTTGTCCGCAGCCTGCACTATCTACTGTTGCTGAACTTTGCCGTATTTGTTCTCTTGTTGGAATGTCACAACCAGATTTCTCTTTCCTAAAAACACCACAGGTAAAAAGATTTTTCTGGAAAAGTTAATTCTCAACTTTGTTTCAGCTATCCTAACTAGATGATCTATAAGGTCCCTTCTAACCCTAATAATTATGTGATTCTGTATTAAACAGTTGGACTGAAAATCCATCTAAAAATAAATCCTAGCTCCTTTTGTTGCCTTTTTCCAAAACAAACACATCTGCTGTTTCTCAGTTTGCTGGTCAGCAATACAGATTCCCTCAAAAATCTTATCTCATTTTTCTAGACAATGACAGTTTGTCACATAAAATTATCAAATGGTTTATTGGTTCATGGACCACAGTG
>JBCJKH010059568.1:0-40007 GCA_039877255.1 Loriculus beryllinus | reverse complement strand
GTGAGTATGCAAAGGATCTTTTAACATCTCTATCTCTGTTGCATTGTGTCTGTTTGTGATCCTTCGGTTCCTCCTTCATAGAATGCTATAGGAGTAAACTTCCCTTCGCCTCCAGCTCCACCAATGTTTCCAAATTATCAACCACTGGGAGTTCCTGTGCCACCTGGATCTATTCCTCCAGTATTTGCACAACCCACTGGTAAGTATACTAATACAGTTCACTCTGCTAAGAATGTGAAGATGCTAAGTTACATGTGCTCTGAAATGCAGATGCGACTTAGTGCTCTTAACTGTGCTGTCATCTAGGTGTAGTCCTGTAAAAGCAGAAATGTTTGGTACTTTTTGGTAATAAGTAAATGCCTATTTTCAAGTAAACATGAATAATATGTAGCTTTATTGAAACAACATGCAGACAAATGTAGTTGGTGTACTTTTGGGGTCTTCAGGAGTTAGTATCCTCTTTTTGAGGAGAGCGAGCTTAAAGTTACTTGTTTTCACAGCTAATATGATGCCTTCATCGTCTCACGTGTTTGGTCCAGTGTCCTGGGGAACTCCAGTGCCTAAACATTATTATCCTGGCTCCTATCCGGGAAATGTGTCTCTTGCAGGAACTATACCTGTTGGTTCTCACAACCAGTTTATACCTCTGCAGGTAAGATTGTTTGTGGGTTTGTCTTAATATTTTGTTTCTGTAAAAAAGAAAAATGTGCCTACATGGTGATTGAAACAATACCTGGGCTATGAAGCACTATTTAGGATTAGAAGATTATTTCTAAAATTGTACGTGTGTTTTCTAAATGTGGAATATTTGCAAGTTTTTGAGAAAGCATTCTGTTAAATAATATTTATTTAATTTAAAGGTAACTAAAAAAAGGGCTGCCAGCAAGAAAAACTTTGAGCACAAGGAGTTCCAGAACTTCCCTCAAGCTGCACCATTAAAGAATGAACAGTCAGTGTCTTCTGACCACACTCAGCAAGACAGTTTTTCAGCTCCTTTAAAATCTCCTCAAGCTGCTCAATCAACTGTTTCATTTCAAGACAATGTGGCTACTCCAAGAGTTCCTCATAACAAGTCAACACCAAACACTTCCAGCAAGCGAAAGTCAAGAAAACTGGCTGTCAATTTTGGGGCACCAAAATCTTCAGAATAAATATGGTAGCTAGGTGTATCCTATCTTCAGCTCTTCCCCCACTCTTATGTTCTGTCATTTAAAAAAATCAGAAAGCTCTATTAAAAAGACCAGCCACTTTAGGTATAATATAGAAAAAAATGCATTTTATTTGCTGATTTTCAAGTTGCTATGAAAACTATAAAAAATTATATTGAACCTTGATTGCTTTGATTTAAATTAGCAAAAGCTAGGAAATGCTGAGTTAAGGTTACCATGTCATCAATTGTGCCTAGGTTTCTAAACAGTGGCTTACAGACTATACCAGGTAAGCAGCAATAACAATGGCAACCTCAATTCAGAATTGCCATGCTTTTTGGAAGGCATACGGAACAGTAATAAGTTGGGCATCTAACATTGCTTTAGTATGACAATTACATTCTAGCTTTTTTTAAATAGTGTAATATGACAGAAAGGAAAAATTGTTTAAGTGCAGCTTTTATATTGGCTCTCCATGTCCTTCTGAGTTGAATCAGGGAGACTAAAACCTAACTACAGTAGAGCTGCCAAATTTGCTTTAACTATGAGCTATAGGTTTTATATCAGGGCAAAAACTTTCCAACTTTCAAAATGTAGGTATTATTGTCCCTCTTGTATTAGAGTGGCAAAAAGTGGTTGCCAATGCAGAACCTGTTTCAGGAGATGAATTTGTAGGATGAATTAAAAAAATATATGAATTTGCAAAATAGAGATCCCTTTGGTAACGTATATTTATTTTTTAATCACCAGCATTATCAATGTCATTGTTTTCTGATGGTAAAATAGCATATACTTACTACAGATCTACAGAGCCTCCTAAAATGTTAGTGATACCCTGATTTGGTATTTTTTTTCTAAAGTAGAAAAATGGCCAGAGTTTAATGATGTCCATATGTGTGTACATAGCTGTCAAAGTTATGATTACTTAGTGTCCATTTCTCTCTGTAAGAGCCTGCACCCTCAAAACTTCTTTGTGGTGCGTTCTTTTTCTTTTTTTGTTGCTAGTGACTTTTAATATTTATTTTTCAGTTTCGTGATAGTTCTCTGTAGCAAAATTAAATTATCATTATTATGTTGCATCAGAATATTCAGGCAAAAGGTTGACCTGTGTTTTTACCTACTGTAAAAATAGCTCCATCATTCTTGGTTTACATAGGAAAAATGAAGTCTTGAAGGTGCCTGTACCATTTTTAACCTACAAGTACCCTTCTTACTGACATTAAGAAGGAATCTTGAGTCTAATTAGTGATTCATTTTGTTGCCTCCAGACAGGTTTCATGTTGGATTACAAGTTTGCAGATTTTCTTTCAGTTCCCCTACCTTGTGCTTTGCCTCTGTTTCTTGGTGTAGTACCAAATTTCACATTGTTATTGTTGTATAGGATTTTTTTAATATTGATTTCTCTGAAACAGTTGTTGCCTCAGCAGTGTTCATAGACTAGCAGCAAGCTGCAGGATCACAGAGGTAAAAACAAGGTTAAGAAGTTTTATTTCATTTTACTTGGTATCACAAACCTTGTAGAATGTATGCAGTCTTAAAATATATTTTGTTCTCTCTATATCCATCTAGTCTTAAGAGGGTTTGAAAGTGTATTCTGTGAAGAGAAAGTTGTATGCTTCAGTGATTTATTTTCATTAGCAACATGAGAATGCCATGATGCAGACATGCCAATAGTTTGGAATTGTTTATGTGAAGTTAAGAGACACAGATGCTGCTCCCCCATATCTTAAGTGAGCTTTCTGACCATCAGAGAAAAGATCTGTTTAGAAGTTTTTTATGATGGAGAGGACACTATGGAAAGTTCTAGCATTGCAGAACTTTGACATATCTGGATGGTCAATTTATGAAGATCTTTTAGAGACAAAGATATGAAGGACTCTGTACCCATCACCAGTAAACACAGCAACTTTTATGATTAATTACATCTGACTAAGACTTCCTCTTCAAGTAGAATTGTTACGTTTACTATATATAGCTGATTAAACACTTTATTCTGTAGCTGCTGCATCTTGTATTAGTCCCTGGTTTTTAGTTTATATATTCTATGATGCTGATTGCCTGATGCCCAGTTAATTACAGTTTTACATGTCCTGCTAGATGTGACATCTGCATTGATTTGCCATGTCCCCTATGGTTTCAGTTTTATATTTTAACAAGGTGACTATGTTTAATTCATACAGATATAAATTTAAGCATTTGTTTTTCTCATAGGTATAAAATATTTTGTAAGCACTGGAGTTTTTCATTAGATCTTATACAGAGCAGTATTTTACTAAAAATCCAAAAGGGAAGACTTTTATGTGCGCGTTTTTGTAGTTCCTGATTTTTTTAAAATAACTTTTCATTGTTTATCTGCCAAGTGAAATGTTTTAAATTTGCATATGAATGGATACAGAATGTATTTTTTGTGCTGTTTAGTGTTAAGTGTGCATTTGCAGATTTTTAGCATGTAGTTGCACAAAGGACTGTGCAAAGATATTTTCAAATATAAATCTATGACACACTGAAGGAAAAACATTCATGAAAGTAAAATGCTATATAAAACTTTAATGCAATAGTATAATTTTATAAATTGTGTCTGTATCTGCTTGGATTAAATATTGAAACAAGAAACATCATTTATTTTCACTGCTTTATTTCCAAATACTGTATGGGACCTTCTGTAAGCTCCAAACCAAAATTTTTAAGATAGAAATTAAATATGATGAAGTCCAGTTTCAGTGATTCTCAGAAGCAGCAACTGCCCACCTCTGAGTTTCTTGGTGGCATTCAAGTACTATTCAGTTAAAGATGCGAAGTTTGTTGAAAACGCTGTTGGTTACTTTGCATTTAAAAGCATTTAACGATACTGATCTTTCAAAATTTCTTCCCCTCTGTTATCCACTGGATTTATTAAATTGCTATAGAAAGGGCAGGAAGATTAATTTCCAGCAAGTTTGGTCCTAGTGGTTCTTAACATGAGTGCAAAACCAGCTCATGACTTATAAGTAGGAGGAGCCATGGGGACCTGGAAATACTTGTACATGTTTTTCTGTACCTGGAGCAAAATGCTGTGCTGAGGTTTTTGTTAGACCAGGGTAAGAATAGTCACCTCATTTGTAAAAAGGCTTCTGAATGAAGCATAATGACAAACTTCGCTAAAACCAGTGTAATGTGTTTGAATTTGAGACAAATGGCAAGTTAGATTTCATAATTAATTTCCTTATCCCCAAGAATAGCAGATTTTTTTTTAATCCAGTATCGCCAAATTAGTGTTGATAGATTTTACCCTTATTTTAGGGTAAATAAATTGGCTTTTGTATTGTGTATACCATGTGCTGAATTTTGTTCTCCTTCACCAGTTATTTCTAAGATTATTTTCAAACTCTACTTGTTCTCTTCTAAAGCATAATGAACACTGTAGTCGTGTCAGTTAATTTGTAGTATCTTTGTGAGTTTTGAACTTTGTTAAACTCTGTCTTTTGCCAACTGCAGCACCAGCTTTTCAGGTAGAGAGACGTTACTTTAATTCTCATAGATTATTGTGTGAATCAGCTTGTTTGAAGCAGCTGGCATAAAAAATGGAGTGCACCCTTAGCATGACCAGCTGCTGAAACTTTGTGTAACAATATTGTGTATAGAACATCTGGTTGGTATATACTTTCAGGTCGTATTACTCAACATGAAGATACCAAGATCCAATTTTGCATTTCTTAAGCTGTCTTCAAATTATTAGTCAGTAGACCCAAGTACTGCTGTTATCCTGCATGGCAAGTTCTGCCTCGTTACTTTTCCCGTCTCACAAAAGGAAATTAAAACAAATTAAGTAAAGAGATAACTTTAAAATATATCAGTTCATGTGTAATAAATGTTGCATGGATACATTCAAAAATTAAATTACTTTTGGTCAATTTAGTTAAGTTCATCAGAGTGAGGAATCTCAAAGAACAAATGGTTACTTACAGTAAAGGGGTTTTTTATTCTTTTTTCTTGAGATGTGATCTCCAAATGTTTTCCATAATCAGCCTTCCTTACTACTGAGAGACAGTTATGTTCTTCTGTTTCTGTCTCTGAAAAGGGGACACGGTGACACCAAGGGCATAAGTGCAGTCTGAATATACACTCTTGGCCAAAAGAATCCAAATTCAGGTGCATGAGGACCCATGAATTTTGGGACTGTAACTGATACATATTTTGAAGAATCGGATCTCATTAGGTAAGTAGCTGTTGTTTATTACCAAGAGAATCCATGGCTCCAACAGCAGTTCTTCATTGCTGCCAATTATGGACAGGGTGTTTACTCTTAATTTTTTGTAATTTACAAATTTCTTGTTTCATTTCTGCTTTGAAAGGTGGTACAAATCAAGGAGAATTAAGGAGTTGCAGTGCCATCAAGTGCAAGCAGTAAACCTGAAAGGACAGAAAAGACATCTTTCATTAAAACTTTTTTTTTTTCCTAGTAAAACTTAGTAATCGTTACTGCATCAGCTGTGCTTTATGAAAGTTGATAATCACCCTTTGTCTTGTATTTTGTGTAACTGCAAGAAAAACAAAGGCTGGCAATCAAAAGCCAAAATGTAATTTCTGTGCATGTAACAATAGCAATAAATTACTATACTTGCTATATATGTATAAAATTAGAAGTTGTCAACTTCTATCATTTTGAGGGTACAGAGTGAAGCAAGAACTGTGATTCCAGTGCAAGTAAGTGATTTCTTTTAGAGTAACCTATGCATGTTTTAGATTTAGCACTAATTTGTGATAGAATGTGATATCTACTATTAGATCCTGATGTTTCTTCCAGTGTGTATTTCTTTGGAACAGCTGAAATGCTCTGTCAGTTGCTGAAATTTAACTCAGCAGGGTAAGTGGAGAACAGCATTGAGTTTACAGCTTCTGAGTTTACTGAGGTCATTTGTTCTTCTAGATTTTTCTGTGGGTTTCCTTCCCCTTTCTTTATTTTTTAACTCTTCTTCCCCCCCCCCCCGGCCTAATGGCTAGGTCTTACTGAAACTATAAATCTTAAATGCTTTTATTCACTGCAGCCTCTAGTATATTTGTTCTCTTGTTCTTCTCGTTTCATTGATGGCATTTTCCCTCTCTCTACTTTTAGATATTTTTTATGTGAACATTCAGACTTTGAGATCAATGTTCTTTTAAAGAGCTGTTCAGTCCTGGATTTTCTAGGTATAAATGATCATTCATTGCATGTGTACTTACAAGCACATATATATATATATATATATATATATGCAAATATGGGACTCAGTCTCTTATTTTCTTAAAGCTGCTCATAGTTCTGTCATTTTTAGTCTACATTGTAATTCCTTAGGAGCATCCAGAGGATGATGTACATTATCTTGTATATATTCCCTGCACATTTCCAAATGTTGGTATTACTTGGGATGGTTAAAAGCATGGGCAAATAATGAAACATTAACATAGTAAATACCCAGTTCTCACTTAACTTTGCTAGATAAATTCTTGGCTTAAAACTTGATTGTCCTAAAATCCACCTCATTCTCTGTCTAAGGTTACTTCTGTCACAGAGCATGCAGAAGGGAAGGACTTCTTGTGCCTCAAACATGATGCAAAACCTCATGTATGTGGGCACAGTTTTGATGTGCAATTGTGTAGTGAAAATGCTGGCTTAACCAGTCTCTTACTTCTGGTTTCCACTGGATTGTGCAAAACTGTATCACCATATTATGAACCATGTAAATGAATTAATCTGATTGAAACTCTTTGCCCATGTTGTTTTCAGCCTGATTATTCGCTGTGGAGCCACAAGAGCAACAGGATTGGTACAGATGTTAACAGTGTGAGGGCAGGATGATATAGCAAGACTGGAACTGCTTAGGAAACATCCCATCGCTGCCTAAAACTCAGATCACCCATGAAGCTAACAGGCTAGACTAACTGATGTCATTGTGTGTGGTTTTGTCTGTTGACTTCAAGAAGAATGGTAAATTCTGGCAGGAGTACAGGAGGAACTGCTCAGAATGGTCATATGCTAAATTATTGCAGCAAAATTTGTCAATTTGGGGCAGTCTGTTAGGTTTCCAGGAAAGACTTACTGAAATAATGTATGTGAACTGCACCAACCAAGGGAGCAGTAGACGTTAGAAGGTTCTTTCTTTTTTAAATGTAGACTGATTAAAGGACCCAGAGGTCAGTGCTTTTGTAAGGTTTAAACTTGTTACAGTGGTAGAGCTAAGGAAGTGGATAAAATGGTAAGTAAGAGTTTGATGAAACAGAAGGATAGATGCATCTCGACAAAATACAGTTTAAGAAGGAAAGTTTAAGAAAAAGTGTTCTTTACAAGTTTTGGATCTTGCTCTCCTAGATTTCAGTAGCTGGAATTCCTGTAAGCACTGCAGTGGCAAGTTTGATTCAGACTGGAAGCCTGGGGTGAGTGAAGAGGTACCTGTGATTCAGACATAACAGAATGCACCTGAGAATACATTTATTTAAAACAAAAATTACAGCTATTCCAAATACAGTTTAATTAATCATTTGGAAATTTGAATTAATAATCTAGTCCTAGAAAATGTCATGGTTTTCTTCTAGTAACTAGGTCTACTGGATCTGCAGCACTCCCACCTCTCAAGGCCTATTTCAACCTGGATAATGGGGCAAACCCCTTTTTCTTCAGCATCATCCTCAAAACGTACATGTTGCTGACTGAAACATGCTGCGCATGGTGATGTTGCTTACAAGTATTTGGTATATATTGCTGATGGTACGAGTTTTGCCATTGCTGCCAGTGATGATCTTGTCCCTGATGTTCTGCCATTTGGTTGGTTTTATTTAATAACTCCTTTCTTTGCTACAGCATTGGACAGGTCCTGGGAGTGCCTCCACTCCTTCATTTGGTTTGATATTCCAGTAGAAGATAAGACCAGTCATGCCTTCCAGAGAAATAGAGGATTTCAGCAGAGAAGATGCAGAAGAATGGGACATGATATTGCGGTGATGGGTATGTGTCCCCAGGTGTGTGAATTCTCTGTCTTCTGAACAGTGGAAATGGCACTCACATGTTCTCCCTGAAACAGGAAGACCAGGGTGGTAGTAGAGGTTACACAGGCTCATTATCAGTGTTGCAGTGCTGTGTAAGAGATGTGAAAATGTCTGTACATCTTCACTTCAAATTGAGTATTTCCTGTTTGTGCCAAGATGAACTTGGGCTTTTATCCTTGTGGGCGATAAGAGAGAGTGACAGAGGTTTGGCTACACAAAGTGTGCCTGTGTGGGAATGATATTATTTATGACAAAATAATATAAGCTAGTGCACATAAGTCATGTATGGACAAGCTATGCATGTCTGAAAACCCATTGCCTCCTCTATTGCATTGTTTTTATCATATTGCAAACAAAACAATAATGTAAAATTTCATAAGCCTCATAAATTGAGCAATTTAATACATGTTATATAACTGAGACTACGCATGTACTGCAACTATGTCAGCTGGTTCACATTATATTCTCCCAGTGCATATATAGTGTTCCTTTTGAAGATGCATCTAAATTCTTATTATTGCATGAAGAAATTGGCTTATCTTCACTTACATGCAATATGAATCAGAGGGGTATGTATTTGTTACATTAACAGGTTGTAAAAGAAAAACATGTGCACTTCCATTTTCTTCTGGAAGTTTTGCTTCACCTTCCAGTGAGATGAGATGTATTGATACTGTAAAAACATAAAAAAATGTCTGGATGCATTTTCCCAATTTTACTTTAAGCTTCTCAGTTTTCCAATGTTTGCAGTGGTTTTAGCTTTTTACACCAATTGAACATGTTGAAATTTATTTAGGGAGCTTTCTTCACTAGTTCTGAAGGATTATTATTTACTGAAATTAACAGAATAATTAAAAGAGTTTGAAGAAGAGTAATCAGATACGAAATTCCTACTGCCTTTCTCTAACATACAACTACTAGCTGCATGTCAAGAGATAATAACTTGTCAGGTTACAGTCAGAATATAAAAGTCAAAAGATGACAACTTTTTAATGAGTTGTTGCTTAGCAGGGAGAGGTAAAGCAGCCATTCCTTGGCTTTCTCTTTCACATGTCTTGAGTTCCCTGTGATCCAGACATTTGTCCCAGTGACCTCTGAGACTTCCATGTGAGGCGGGGAGCCTCTCCTTCACGTGGCATTCGCTGTCCCTAGTATTCCTGGTTTAAAGGTCCAACATCATCAGACTGTTATCCTACATAATATCCTTTTGCTGCTCATAGCACAACTTTTTGTACGAGAGGCCAAAACCAGAAGCGCAAGGGGATATATTATTTTTAATGATTTTTTTTGCCTCTCCTGCTCTAATTAACTGAGTAAAGACACATTGACTAATTCTTCTAATTAAATTGGGATTGAAAACTAAACTTCAGTTCAGGGTTGAGCATCCTGAATTTTATTGCTTAACTAAGAATATTTCTGGTTATTCCTGTTTAAAAAGTACCACCCCATCTGTGGACCATAGAGGCACATTTCTGGCTCCAGTTCTGTTCCAACAGTAATTTTAAACGTGGTTGAGAGTAAAGGATGGCGCAGGACAAGTGCTACTGATGAAGACTTTGTATAATTATATACCATTTGTGCAATGATGCTTCCTACCTTCAGCATCAAATCCCAGGAGCGACCATGCCTGGTTGTCTACTGTGCTCCTGCTTAACATTTTTCCATGTGGCACACTTGTAAGGGAGAATTAGGTTTAGGCACCATGTTCACTTAGTAAGAGCATTGGTCCTGGATTCAGTGTAACCTGACAAAGCAGCACCATGCAGAAACATTCCGGTGGTACTTGTTGAATTCTGACTTTTAGAAACCTTTTAACCTTAGGTATTTGTTTAAAAGCCTTTTAGCTGCATTTGGTAAACGTATACAAAGCTGCACTGTCTGAAATGGGGGCTGTGTTTCTGTTTCTGCTCTGTACGTGGGATCCTGGTGCTGAGGGCTCGACTCCACCGGGAACAACGCCACTTTGAGGGAGCGGGCACGCAGGTGCCGCCATCCCCGGGCCAGGGCCCCGCGCTCCCGATGTGCCCCTCAGCTCTGGGCGCTGCCAAGGGGCCGCTGTCTGCGCAGGCCGCCCCGAGGCCCGCCGATGGCGGGCGCCACCTGCCAGCCCGGCGGCAGCTCCGCGGCACAACCCGCCTCCTGCCGCCGCGCTCCCCGCGCCCATAGGTCGCTCGGGCGCCCGCCCCGCGGCGGGGTGGCTGTCTTCCCGCAGGCGGTGCCGCCCGGCCGCACTCCGCGCCCCTTGCGCGCCGGGCCGCGGGGGGCGATGCCGTGTGGGCAGCAGGAGAGCGGCGCCGACGCCGCTCGGTACGTGGTGGGGGTGGACGTAGGCAGCACGGTGGTGAAGTGCCACGTCTATGACCAGGCGGCCGCGGTCAGAGGCTCCAGCAGCCGGAAGGTGAATCCGCGGCAGGGGAAGGGGACAGAGGGCTTGTGGGCAGCAGCGGGCGTGCTTTGGGACTGCGCCTTCACCTCGCCGCCGGGTCGAGCGGCTCGGGCCGCCCTTCCCCGGGCGAGAGCGGCGGGACTCGGCGGGCGCGGGCAGACCGGGGTGGCATTTGTCTCAGGAGCTGTCGCCGGAGGCAGGCGCCGCAGAAGGTGCCCGCTTCCCGGAGCGCCGGGCGGCTTTGGGCAGCGAGGTCCTGGGAGGCGGCGCGGCGGGGGCAGCGTTCACAGGCGTTCAGGTTTTGGCAGTGTGGGGTCGGCGTCCTAAGGGCCAGCCTGGGTGAAACGAACCTCCCCGACCCGTTTGGGAGCCCCGCGGGGATGCCGCCGTTGCCCCTCGCTCCGTTACCTCAACTGTTGTTCTCCCCTGCCTGTCCCTGTTGTATTGACTACTCCCTCTGCAAACAAACCGACTTTTGTTAGGGCACAGCTGAGACGCGAGTAGGACCTACACGTCCCATTTATGTAACAGTACAGTGCCAACAAGCCTTAGCTTTGGAACTTGAATTTCATTCTGCTTTTGTTCTGCGTGGCTCTTGATTGTGGGATCAAGATGATCTCAAGACTTAATTTTTTATTGATAGCTATTGCAATGAAAAGATTGTAGCGAGAACTGCAAGAAATCTGATGGAGTTTTGGAGATGGAAGGGAGTGTTCTGGGCAGAGCTGACCCACCTCTCACTGGAAGCTCATCTGGTGGGTGATCCTGTGCCTGCTGTGCTATGCTGGTTTCCAGTTTTGAGCCCCAAAAGGTATTTACAGGCTCCCCAGTTCCTGGAGCTTTGGGCTCTATTCCTTCTGATCTAAAGACCCACGTTCCACCATGTTGTGAAAGTGGCAAACACTGTTGTTTCTTCTCTTGAAGTCGATCTGGAAAATCAAAAGAAAAGAAAAAAGAAAGAAAGCAAACCCACTATATTTTTATGGACTTTCACAAGAATGCTGTTTGCTGTGAACTATGGATTGCAACAGTGCTGTGTGTCTTTCGTCAACAGGTGGAATCACTTTATCCTCGTCCTGGATGGGTTGAATTAGATCCTGAAGTGCTGTGGAGCCAGTTTGTTGGTGTAATAAAAGAGGCTGTACAAGGTAATGGTTTGTAAAGTTTGTGAAATTATTTAATTATTCATCAAAATTAGTAAAGCTAGTTAAATAATGAGATTCTTTTTTTAGAGTACTGAAAGTTCATTACTGAGCATAGGTCTGCAGCATGCTTTAAAAGTCTATTCAATCATTATGTAAAATAGGACAGTTCTTTTCTTTCACTGGGGCTAGATGAAGATTGAAAAAGAACCAAGAGCAGTGTGCACACTTGATTTACACATTAGTGACAGCATCTCTTGTTACTCCAGCTTTTTTTTATGTTTCCTTCCCCAGTGTCTGTCTTCCTTCCTCCAGATGCATCTGTGTACAGAGTCCCCATTGTTCTGCTGGTGCTTTGTGTGTGCGAATGTGAGCATATGAGAGCGAAAGCAGGGTGCTGCATAGCTATGCTTGCTCAGTTACAACCTGATATTCCTGCTTTTCCCATCCAAACTACAAACAATTCTTACCATCCAATTTTTGTATTGTTGTTTTTCTAGTTGTACTTTAGCCTAAAATTTTCTAGTATTCCACACACAAGCCACACACAGTGTCCCTTTTCTACCAAACTGCTGATAGTTCAGGGAATTTTTTTCCCCTTTTCTGGATACTGTTCTAACAATGCACCTACTCTACAACTCCTGTAGTTTTCCCATTATATCAGCTCCAGTGTTACACAGTCCAGCATGGATCATCTTCTGTGCCACGCTGATGCTGTGAACTTTTCAATTGCACCCAGCTCACTTTCTCACAGTGCTCCAGCCTCCTTATCATGTGTGTATGCATCATACATCATCATTCTGTGTATCATCATTCAGTGCCTAAAGTTCCTCCTGTTCAGCCCCTGTGCAGTTTGGTCTCCAAGCGTTGCTCTGCCTCCAGCCTGCATGAAGGCAAAACTGCTCTTGTCTCTTCCTTTGAAAAACGGTCTAGGGGATAGGGAATGTAATCATTAGTTAGGTGTAAGCTGCAGCTGGTTATTTTGGGCTCTTATTTTGGGTCTGTTTTCTCAGTGGTCACAACTGTTGTCGTAAGAATAGCAATACCAATAAGAATAAGCAATGTTGTAAGAATAGCAATTCAACCCCTGAGGACTTTACTAGCTTCCTCTGCTCCGATTTTGTGGGGCAAACCAGGAAGCAAGATTTTTTTTTCACCTGGTTTTAGAGGGGAGTATTTTCTTGTTGCCAAGCTGTGTACATTGTTGCCAAGTTATTTTGAAGTGGTTGTGTAATGCGAGTGTAATCCCACGCTGCTGTCAAAAGGAGTCCCGCCCTCCTTTTTACAGGCTTGTTTCAAGTCAGTGGCAATTTCCTCAAGTCAAATCACTGTGTGGTTGTTCATGCCAGCAGAGCTTTACCAGTGTTTGTACTAGTGCAAGAGAGGGTGTGGTACCAGGGAAAGGAGTGACTAGAAGCAGAGAGAAGGCAGAGGAGCACTTTAGTATATAGGACTTGTGGAGCTAAAATATGTTATTTCAGGCACAGGTGGATGAGCTGTTGCAGTTCAGTGCTACCCAAAGGTGGAAACTGCTTCTGGCTTCAAGGTCACACTCCTCTGTCTCACTTTGGTACTGGTTCAACCCTTCAACCCTTCCAGGAGGCAACTTAGCTGAAAAATATGCATGTTTGTCTTCTGGGTTTGGGTGGGGCTTTTTTTTTAGTCTTGAATGGAAGTTAGTCCTGCTCACGATGGGGCTAGAGCTCATCATAGTGACACAGGAAGGTAGTGAGAGCATGCAGCTTGTGGAGAGGGGGAGGAGTCACACATGCCACTAACACATAGTGAGCTGTGGTTGTACTGGTATGGCTTTGACTTCAGTTTAGACTCAGCTACTACTGAAAAAGAAATACCTTTGTTCTCAAGCCACCCACTCCTAGGTCCTCCTCCCATACACTCCCACTGCCAGCAGCACCTGTGCAGGCAGTTTGCGAAAGCACTGATTTCATTTTCAGCTGACTGAGGGCCATGATACCACTGCCTGCAGGAATGCAAAGACAGTGTAAGTGAAGGTGGTGAAGCACGTGTAGAGATCAGCAGAGCAGAACACAGTTTCTCTATGAAACTCTATCTGTAATTGTCACCCAGAGGCTATCGGCTGTAGAGTCTGCAGTATGTATGCTTACACAGATGAGCAACTTCACACATGAAAGTTCACACAAGAACTTAATATATAATAAGCACAGGGACACATACACTAACTAATACATAAGCAAGGGACAAGGCATAATGGGTTTAATCTTAAACAAGGGAAGTTCAATTTAGATAAGAAGAACAAGTTCTTTACTGTGAGGGTGGTGAGGCACTGGAACAGGTTGCCTAACAAAGTGGTAAATGTTCCATCCCTGGCAGTGTTCAAGGCCAAGTTGCACAGAACTTTGGGCTACATGGTCTTAAGTGTGAGGCATCCTGTGGTAGGGAGTTGGAACTAGATGATCTCAAGGTCCTTTCCGACCCAAACTATTCTATGATTCTGTGAGGTGTATTTAACCTGTGATTTGTTCAAGTAAGGGGATTGAGAGCCCTGTGGGGTAACAGTACGTTGGACAAAATACTTAGTCTGTCATTTAAGTGCAGTTTCTTAGTGTATACTTTTTTCACATAATGTGGTTCTGGAAGCATACATGCATGTATGTGGGAAGCTGACCAGAGCTGCTTTGACATGTATAATTATTTGCAGTTATATATATATTAGAAAAAAATGTTCAGTAACAGCTATTTGAAGGTAAGATTTAACAGTAAAATTGGTGTATACCCAAATGCACTTTTTTATACTTCTGAATTTGAGATATACTTTTCATTCAGTGGTATGTGGTTTAAGAAATTTGAAATTTGAAAGATTGCTTAAGGCGTGAGTATGGTGAGATATGTTGTTATCAAAGCATGTAAAAAGTCATGGCATACTAACATTTTACATCCATCCATGTGAAATGCAAGTTTTAGTTGATTATACAGGCATATGTAGCCTGCCTGCCTGTCAGTCTCTGGAGTTGTTCAAGTGAAGTATCAACAGACCTTTCAGAAAGAGGAAAGGGTCAGTGTGCTACAACTGCTTTTGTAAAATACGCAGGTTTATATACATGCTTTGGAGTCGGTTACCTGTCTTGGAGTTCTCTAATATTTTAGCCACTTAGTTGGGCAGTCTGTAGAGATTTATATTCTCTTAAATTATTCTTTTTCCTAAGTATTCCATAGGTTTTATAGTTACATTTAAAAGTTTTATTTTTGTTTCTTCAAGTAAATCCTTCTTTAGTATGGTTTGGTTTTATCTTTTAGCTGCGGGACTTCACATGAGGCAAGTTGCTGGTCTTGGCATCTCAACACAGAGAGCAACTTTCATTACATGGCACAAGTATGTATATTGTGTGTTGTTTAAAATGAACTTGTATTCATTTATATTCATAGACTGTGTGGAAGCAGTCTGTAGAAATGCTGAGCTGTGTCAAGTCACAATCTGAAAGCTACAAATTTCAGTTCCTCATGTTCTCCTGTGTTTGCACAGCCACTCCTTACAGTAGTTGAGAGCAGTCTGTAAGCGTATATCCTTTTTGTTTTGTTCTTAGTACTCTGGAAAAGATTAAGAGATACGTATTTTTTTAATTCTGGTGAGAAGTTTTATCCTCAAAACATCCACACACCTATTACTAATTCCTCAAATCCACCAGGAGGATATGTACTGAATGTTAAACGTCCTGACTGGAAATGGTGAATTATGTTGCAATTTTTACTCTGTGTGTGTTCTATAGTTTTAAATGAGAATGTTCAAATGCTCTTTTTCAGGAGGACAGGGAAGCCTTTTCATAATTTCATAAGTTGGCAAGATGTAAGAAGTGCTGAACTTGTGAATTCATGGAATAAGTCCCTTCTGCTGAAGGTAAAACTGTGCTAAGCTGAGTACTGCTTGGACATGTTAGAACTGTTTCATTTTTATGAGAAGTAAGGGCTATATATGAAATGCTGCAAGTGTCCTGTTAATATGACATGCTAAGGCCTAAAAACTGACTGAGCAAGATTAGCATGAAAGGTAGTACTGATAGCCTGCAGGAACTAATTATGGGGAAACATCTAGCATGCATTTTGTTACTTTTTAGTCTCTTTGTTGTTGTTTAGTCTTTTTAGTCTCCTTTTTTTACTTTTTAGTCTCTTTGTTAATCTCTAAAATGTTGCATGCTAACACTGCTGCAGCCTAATTTCTAGGTTCTTGGTTGGCAGTGTGTGTTTTGGTTTTGGTTTTTACTGTACTATTTGCTCAAGATTATCTGTAGAAAGAACATTTTATGTTGCTGATTGCTTGTGCTTCATACTGTTAGAAGACAAAGATTTTCTCCAAGTGGAAAAACTTAATTTACTTTTCCTGTAAGTGGAAAATAACTAGCACACTCATAATAAGAAGTTCAATTCTTGGATTTGCCACTGATTTCAACTATTGCATGCAGTGTACTTCTGTAGGTGACCTGTCTTCGTAATGCAGAGCAGTCTCTATGAGTGTGCTAGCAGAAGTCAGTGAAACAGACTTGCTATGTGCCTCTTCCTGTACTATTTGTTGGGGGAAGGCCAGTTATTGAAATCCTATGTAAGGGTTCTCTTAACAGAATAACGTACATCTGAATCTAGCCTTACATCAGCAGCTTTCATCTGTGTTATCGTCCTTTAAAGATAACTGATTAGAAACCTTTAAAGGGAGAGATTAAAACCGATGTAACTGTTTTCTTTTCAAACAGGTAATCCATGCTATTTTTACAGTGCTTCATTTCTTGACTGGGAATGATCGGTATTTAGCACCAAGTTTTCTTACTTTTTCAACACAACAAACTTCTATGAAGTTGTCGTGGGTTTTTAAAAACATAAATGAGGTAAGCTGGAAAGGGGAAATAATAGCTTTTTTAAACCATAATAATGGATAGTGACTTAGGTTGGTTGTAACTTCTTCAGTTTGGTCTTGCTTGGTCTTTTCCTCTGAAGAAGCAGACTGAAAGACTTTAATCTATGGTAATGTTCAAAGCTTGTCTACCGAAGTATCTACTCATGTTTATACAACTACTTCTCCTGGAAATGTGTAGTAGTAAACTGTTTTCTTCATACATACGAGACATAATAAAATCGCGTTATTTCACTTATACAATTAGTAACTGTACTTTGTTTTAAAGTTGCTTGCTGTCTAGTTTTGCATGACAGTTGTATTTATTTTCAACTGGCATGCTTATCTTTCCACCCTGCATTACTCCAGTGTTTGCAGTTTGACAAATAATATCAAACTGAACAATCAACCACTGTCATCCATTTGTTCTGCATTTTATTGTACTGTAAATTGGTAAATAGATATAAAGTAAGCTGTGCTAGAATACTCTAAAAGACTAATGAGCCATGCACTATTTGTTGCTGCATTATTTGCTCTAATCTTTACTGTTTTCCTTGTTTCTTCCTGTAATATTTATAACTTTAGTCATCTTATTTCCTATGTTAATTTTCAAGTTATTCTTTAAGAAAATGGTTATTGTCCATTTTCTATCCTGTATAAGGAAACCCCCAAACCTTCTGAGTTTTGTCTGGTATTTTCTGTCACAAAACTAACTCCCGAGAAGCTCAAGTATTTTTTTTTTACTGGCATGTTTTGGTTGGACCTGATGAAAATGTGAAGTGTGAATTTGGAGGGTTATAGAATTGAAAGTTACATAGCTGCTGAGGTTTTGGTGAGAGATGAATGTTTTTCCACATTTTGTCAGGCACTGATATTTAAAAGGTATGACTGTCAAACCAAGAAGCTCAAAAATTCATGGCTGTTAATTACAGAGAATAGTGTATTCAGTCATGTTTTGAGTGAAGTTACATATGTTCTGTATATGAATTCTGTAGTTGTACACTTATCAGTTAGTAGAAATTAGATGAAACCTGAATTGCCCATTTTATCGGGGAAAAAGATCCCAGGGAAAGTAACATTTAGAACCCTTTGCAGACATCATAAACCGAAAGCAGTGGTTACAGGAGCCTTCTCTATTTTGGTCAAGCATATACACTTATTTTATTTCTGTTAATTTTTTATTCAGGTGCTGTATGCTGGACCTTGTTTTCTTTATTCACCACTCCTTCACCACTGCTACAGTTGTAATTGTAGAGTTTCCCTTCTTAAAACTCTGTCACTTCAGTAGAAGATTAATTGCTTTTATTTCCTTAGCATCAATTGTAAGAAACTCTGCTTATTCTTTGTTAGGAGCATGCACTGTAGTATGATATTAATTAAATAGTCAACTCTCTGTTTTTAGAAGAAAAATTGGCAATCAGAGACTTATTTTCTGGGGACATTATCGTTACCCACAAAGAAAATGAGAAAAGGAATTGGGAAATATGTTCTTCTTTATTGTACTCAGTTGTAAGTACTTTTTTTTCTTTTTTACATATATTTGTTCCCAGGCTGAAGAAGCTGCCAGAAAAAATAACTGCTGCTTTGGAACAGTTGACACGTGGTTACTGTATAGATTAACTAAAGGTGAATGTTTACAGTTCCTCTTAATAAAACGTGCTGGAATCTAAGTAATGATGTTAACCTTCTGAGTTAAATATTCTTTGGATCTGTCTGGAAGGATAGGCAGAAAGGGAAATAAATATTCAGTGTAATAAACCTTTTAGGTGTTTAAGATTCAAAGAGGATTCCCAGAATTACTTTGCCTCACTTGAAGAAAGGTACCTGTGAAAGCAAAAGAACAAAGAATTGTTAGAAATGTGGAAGAGAGACAAGTTCTGTCTATGTTTTTAGAAGTACCAGCTCTCTTCTAGCCAGTTTCATGAGGGTTAAATGAGGTTGTTAGTACATACATGTTTTAGTGAGCAGTAGGTAGAGTTGCCTGTAGGCACTCAGTTTATATTTCATGGGAGCCACTGCGATGTTTAAAGGAAAAGTATGTTTAAAATTACTTTTCAGATGTTTAAAATCTTACTGTGTTTTTTGTTTTGTTCTTTATGGTAGGTTCTGTGTATGCTACAGATTACTCAAATGCCAGTGCTACAGGTGTTTTTGAACCCTTTACGGTATGTGCTGTTCCAAAAAAAAATGTTGTTGCTATTCATTGTGCTTCTGAGAGAATTGCTGATATTCTTGTTTTTTCCATGTAATTTCAGAAATGTTGGAACCCCACTTTGTGTAATTTACTTTCCATTCCCATGTCTATTTATCCACCAGTGAAAGACACAAGGTAACTATGAAGGCATATTGAAAAGAGCATAAGTGTTGAATTAATAGCCTTTAGAAAAACACTACATGTCTGCATAAGCAAAGTAACACATATCTGCAACAGCAAAAAACAAAATTATTTTTATATGTAGGTGTACTTTTTTTAACATGATATGCAAATTTTATTTTTACTATTGGCATTTCTTTAAGTGATAGTTTTAATACCTTCTTTACAGTAGATTGGTAGCATTACCTTTCATACGTGCTGCAGACCCAGGCCTTAGATATCTATATTTTAACAGAAGGTCAGTTTAGTGTTGTAATGTTTCTCCATGTTTGTTTTAAGCTTCAACTTTGGATCGGCTGACTCTGAAATATTTGGGGTACCTATCCCAATAATGGCAGTGGTGAGTTTTCTTCTTTAAATCTGTATATTTGTACCTATATTCTTTTTACCTAGCTTTGATTTTTTTCCTTGCTTTGTAAGTATTCCCTATTCCTTGTGTATAATTACAGTAGAATTGATTGACATTTTCTCCAAAAACTTGGTTTACAGCTTTAGGGGAAAAGGAAAAGAGAGGAACAAGAAGGGATTTCTGGAAGTTGAGATCCATTAGGATTAGATGACCAAATGATTAAGCATTAATTTAGGACTATACAAAGCTGGGTTCTATTATAAACTCTGGTAATATGTCTCTCTAGGACTTAAAATCAGTTGTTCTATATGAAGTTGTGCAGTGGGGTCCATTCTGACTTGACTTCAGTACAACTGTACAGAAATGTAAAAGTATTTACTAATAAATCTACTTCTAATACCTTTTATTTCCTTTTTCAACTAAAAATAAATGGTGAATACCATGTTATTGCCTCAGTAGTTACAATTTGGATAAGAAAAAACCATTATTTTTGTCAAGTGATGACTTGTAGGAAAATCTGCTTGGATTGAGGTAAATTGAAAAAAATGTCACCTAGCTGACACAGATTTCTCCTACTATTTTTAAAGAATTCTAGGCTCAATTTATCTGTAAATTTACTGTTTCACCAACGCAGAAAGAGGCATAAATGTATTTAGTAACCATCATTGCTGAAAAAAATCAGCATGGAATAATTTGGTACAGGGAGGAGTAGCAGGATAAAAGGAATGTGAAGCCTCAAAATTTTGACTTGCTACCCAGGGGAAGAGGAATTCAAACCAAGCTACCCTCCTCTGCTCCCTGGTATTGCAAATGCCCTGTTTATCCTTGTCAAATACTAAACCATAAAGTATTTCTTTTTTTTCCATAACATTTTTTAGTGTTGCAGTCCTTACTACATACATTCACGTTGTGTCCAAACCTGCTGTAATTTGATCCTAGTGATAAATGTGACTGTTGGAATGGCCTGCATTGTATATGAGCCCTCTCATAGTGCTCAAGTCCTTTCTGAATGGTTATTTTTATTCAGAACTCTGCTATGTTTGCCGTGATATTTTGAAGTCCTGCAGCGTTGTAGATTGGTAGTTGATAGCTAACTTGTATTGTTCTTGTTGGTATGGCAGGTAGCAGATCAGCAGTCAGCTATGTTTGGAGAATGCTGCTTTCACCCAGGAGATGTTAAACTGACAATGGGAACAGGTGGCTTCTGGAATGTGAATACTGGAGAGCATCTCTTTGCATCACGAAAAGGTAAGGTAGTGAAATTTTGTGTTTAAAGTATTTCATGTGATTCAACAGCTATAAATGATAAGGGTACGAAAAAGGATAAAACGGGGCTATGCTTTTCCTTCCGTGTTTAGCTGTAGAAAAACAGCTTAAAATTGTTTTCAGAACAGAAGACTCTGGAAATTTTTTTTTGAAACATAGATCTTGGTTACCCTGAAATATGCTTCTCAAGAGAATTTAAGTAGCATCACTAGTAATTATGTCTGCTACCTGTATCCCTGTTTGTTTTCTTTGGATTTTTTTGGTTTGGGTTTTTTTTTGTGTTTTTTGTTTGTTTATTTGCTTGCTTGTTTGTTTTTCTTTGGTTGGTTTTGGGTTTTTTGTTTCTTCACCCATTCTTCTTGATAGCAATATTTTAGTGTTATACAGTACAGATGGAGAAAAAGAGGATTAGTCCTCTGGCCTCTGACATCAAACTGTTCCAGCAGGTCACTGTAAGTTCCTTCTCTTCAGCCTTTATGCTTTGAAGCACCTGCAACGGGTTAATAGAGGATTAGCAATTTTTCGTTTTCTTTTAAAATAGTAGAAATGAGCTCCTCGATATGTTTCTAGGTTTTAAAGCTTTGTTATTTTGGACATTTGTGGTCTGTCAAGCTTGTTAATTTGTCATAGATGGCTATTTGTCAAGAAGGCAACAGGTAATGCTGAAGTAAATTTGCCTGCACAGTCTCTCTGTGTGTCTGTCATATTTTTAAAGAGTTACTAATTTTGGGAAGCCTGCAATTTAAAATGTGAGGGGTAGATTTGGGGTTGAAGGCAGCAGTGTGCTAAGGAGACTTTTATGAGCTGAAGTCTGGAAATACCTTGGTAAGTACATAAGATATGTCAGAACTGAATAGCATAGATATTGAATTTCCTATGAATGCAAATGCTTTTTAGGTTAATTAATGATAATCTGGTGATTCTTCTACTTAGGAAATCATATATGTGTAGTCTGTGGAAATGTAACAACAATAACATGCTCTAAGGTTTTTCTGTTTTGTTTTCTTCTAAGAAAATATTTAGCTATTGTGATAGGAGTTAAAATCTTTAAGGCAGTGCTGTGAAGCTTTTACTGCTTCAGGCTGTTACTTATATTAAAATGATTTTTCCCTATGTTCTTTGGCTGTCGGGTGGTATGGTTAGTGACACAAATTAAGTACCTATCTTTGCTCAGCACCACGGGCATGAAATGTAATGTGTTCAGTCTTTAAAGTTGACATATGTATTTAAGACTGCAAGATGAATTCCCACAGCATCCTTATGCAAGCTGTTCATTAGCTGCTGTTCTAGTTTCTGGTCTACATTTAGTTGCTATATATGTCAGTTTCAAAAAATAAAGTACAACACTTGTCATGATTCAGTGATGGAAGCATGTTGTATAGATTTGAAATCTATGTCTCCGCCAGTCTGATAGCTCTAGGTAACTCTGGTCATGCCAAGTGTAATGTTGATCCATCCTTGGAGGTAGATTCTCTTACACTACTAGAGACTCTTGGTGTGAGTATCTTTAGGAAGGCCACCTGATGGACTTCTTTGTAGCAGATAAGTTGTCCCTCTCTAGGATTTCTGTCTCAGTGAATTGCTGGTGTTGCTTCCTTGCAGCCTTGCCTTAGGTAGAAAACTAAAGATTACTTACAATTATTGGAGCCTTGCACCAATGATCTGAGATTTATCACATTTTCCTTTCAAGAGACAAATGCAAACTGTAAATAGGTGCTGCTGATTGTTTCCATGGTAAGCGCCAGAGTGCCTCCAGCATTAACCAAGTGTCTGCGGTTGCACTAGCACTACCATGCCACACTTTTGAACACATGCAGGCAATCGAGATGATTCTATGATGTGCATTTGTGTACCAGCAAAGTCACCCTGAGAAAACAGAGATAATCCTGAGATCCTTCTGATGCTTTTCTGGACCTTTAGTTATTGGGACTTGTTTACCTTTGTTGCATTACCCATGATCTCTTAAGTCCTGAGCAGGGTCCCATAAAGTCTGGGTGCTTTCTTTACTCTGGCACTTACTGTACTTTGGTTGGGTGAAGTTTTTATTGCTGTGGCCACTGAATGCTTATCGAATCACCTGAAAAACCTTTTGTCTGGCTGCATTACCAGACAACATCTACTGTTCAACTAGATAATGAAGTCTTTTTGCTTTAGCATTAAAAGCAGCACTCTGCAGGACTCTATGTTCTTACTAGTAGAGATATCACACAAGAAGGTCTTTGTGTTCACACTGACTGTTTTTAATAGCATGTCTCTCTTGAAGTTTTCAACATTGGCATGGGGAACAATGGGGAGAATGGATTGTCAGGTTTAGCCTAACATATATTCAAGCAGGCTTTTCTATGAAAGACATTGTACTGTGTTTTCAAATAAACTAACAGTGCTTGTGCCAGGTATTTCTGCCTTTCTGCTGAGAGAAAAGAAAAACAAAAGAAGTAATTTTGGGTTTGGGGTTGTTTTTTGGTTTTGGGTTGGTTTTTTTTTTGAGTCACTGCAAAGCCCAAACTAGTTGGAAATCCTAACTTCCTGAAAATCCCATCATGTAAACCACAGAAGTACTACTCTTTTGTAGTTATAGACAAAGCATGTCACCAAATATTTTAAAAGAGTTTGAATGTTTCTTTTATTTATTAGGCAAACGAACACACAGGTAGAATGATGTAGTTAACTGGCAGTAGCCTTTATTGGGGTCAAGGATGGGCAAACTGGGAAACTTGTTTTTTGCTTTCTATGTGAGGAAGCATTGCATAATGAAAAGGAATAAAAAAGGATATCACTTTTATCCTCTTCTATGAGTAAGATCTATATTCAAAGCTCATGTTGGCTTTGTGTGTGTGTGTGTCTATCTGTTGGGTTTAGTGTTTGTGCTTCCCATCTGAAAGCCCAGTCTTCATGTTCGCTGTTTTGGGGAAGTAATTCCAACTTTTTAGAAACTATTGGGGAAAATCAGATGGATTTAAAACAAATGGTGAAACACTGATAAATTTTTAAGTATATACAATCTTTTATTATAACAAAAAAGTGCAGATAACTCTTCTGTTTAGCTTAAAGAGGGTTGGTTTTTTTAGTTTGATAGTGGTTTGGGTTTGGTTTTTGTTTTTTAGGGTTTTTTAGGGTAACTATGGTTTAACTAACTTGTTCAAGTCTCTTGTAATCCTATCACTAAATTTTTAAGCAATACTTTTAACCTGCATCAGTAACAGTTTTCAAGCTTGAGTTGTGCAAAGGAATTGAACAAAAACTTCTGGAGTTTTTTTGTTTGATTTCTTAGGGACGTGCTTGTATATGTTTTTCTTGAAACATTTAACTGTGTTTTGTTTCATGGAAAATAATTAAGGTCTGTATCCACTGATTGGTTGGAAGATTGGGGAAGAAGTTGTTTACTTAACTGAAGGCTGTATTTCAGACATTGGCACTGCCATAAAATGGGCTCAGGATATAAGTAAGTATTCTTTAATTTTATAGAGGCTAAAATACATTATTACTTAAAAACCTGTTTTTATGGGGACACAGTTATGTTACCAGGCTTTGTTTTAATATCCATAATTGAAGAAACTAGGCTACGTGTTTTGGACAGTGGAAAATGATGTGTCTCATTAGTAGATTTTCTGCTGAGTGTGTTTGCTGCAGGGAGTCTGCTCCTTTTCAGACTCTGCCTCTCAGACCCTCCTGCCTGTGTAGGTGAGGCTCAACGTGGATGAAGATGAGCCATATAATAGTGATAAAAGTTTGGAAATAAGAATTTCTGCAGCGAGGCAAACCTGGTTTAATCCACTTCCTTTAGTGGGATCAGATCCCTTCTAAGAGTTTTGAAAAAGTGATATGGAATATCAAGGTGAAGTCAATCTTTTCATTTTTTTCTTTCATTTTCTATCCTGGCACAGAGACACTCCATATAGTTCAGTAATAGCAAATACAGCAAGAAGGATTGAGGCTTATTAGTCTGGGCACAGCAGAATCCAAAGCTTTCAAATAAATTTATGAAGGTTGCAAAGGTAAATTGAAACTCCTGGTAAATTACCAGGATGGGTTTTTCAAAGATAAAGTTAGATTAGCCTAATTTATTTCTGATAGCAGAATTTACTTGTTAGCCAAGAAAAAGCAATAGATCTCATTTACAGGAGACTTCTAATCTTCTGTAAAAACATGTTATGTGGCCACATAAGGACATGATTAGTTGAAATTACAGAAGATGGGCATTAGTACAAGAATTACATGTGGGTGAAGAACGAGCTAAAGGGGATGTCTGGAGTTGTGAAAGGAGATATCTGTCTAGACAAAATTTGTGCCTCTCAAAGAGGTAATATTAGGACCTAATTTATATTTATGTGCCACTCACTTGTAAAAATACTGATGCTTCTGATACCATATTAAGGACTTTCTCTAGTCTTTTGGTGCTTGTGCTTACAGTAACGATATCTGGGGAGGTTAACATGGTTTATGTTTTGCAAATCTAGGTTTTTAAATACTTTTTAAATACTGTTGTTAGCATTGTCAATTCCTATTTATGTCTCTTTGGGAAGCAAATGACCTCTTACAGGATATGAATATTAAAAGGCTACAGCATAACAGATACAAGAGGTTCCTCATAATAGGAGGATTGCAGATATTAGAGTTTAGTCTTCGTCTGAATAGGTTTTTAAGATGAGAAGTGATAATTTTCCTTAGAACATGTAGTTTGAGAATATTACAAAAGGAAAAATCTAACTCCATTTTTTTGCTTCTTAATATATGAAGAAATGGAAGTAAATTATAAAAGCATATGATTTATGCGTTTTTACAGATCTTTTCACCAATGTGGATGAAACAGCAAAAATGGCACAGAGTATTGTTGATACTCAAGGCGTTTGTTTTGTTCCAGGTTTTCAGGTAAAATTCTATTAGTATAATTGAGAGTATAATTTTAATAACCTAGCTAAAATTTTAACCTTTGCCTGTTTACATGTAGTAATTTACATCTTGTCGCAGTATTTATTCTGTACTACTCAAGTTCCTGTTTTCTCTCACCATAATGCATGAAGATCATTGTTATATCAGAATGCTTAAACACCATCCCCCCCATCAGAAAAACCTTACAAAACAGGCAAATTTTATCCATTTTGCAGATGGAGACCTGGGGGACAGATAAACTTAATTAATTGCCCACAGCGAGCCAGGAAGTGCCTGTAGAGACAGAAATAGATCCCATAGTTCTTTCTGCTTCATGCAAAGCCTTCATTGAGACAACACTTCTAAGCACTGTTCTAAAATAATTGAAGATGTAGGTTGCAATCCATCAGAGTATTTAAACCTACCAATATATGAGTAAGATTTTGTAGTAAGGTTTAGTAACACCATTTTCTGATGTTACTAAAAGCCAAGATGCTTTTCCTGGGAATGGTCAAATTGAGTATGGTAGGCTTTTCTCTTAGAAGGCTTAGTAATTTGTTAGTTTGAATGTTACCAACCAGGTCATCTCTCTGAGTTTCTAAAAGTGGGAGGTTTGTATTTATTTTTTTTTATTCCTTATCTTCATTGGTCAACTGCACTACATTGTTTGATCATTCCCAGGACTAGTGGTTTTTCTAGTGAAACATAACATCTTTAACCTGACCTTTTTGTAAGTCCCGTATGTCAGTGAAATGAGGCAAAGAAAAATTTCATTTCTGCTGCAGGTAGCCCAGGTGCCTTCTGTCATGCTAATCATTAGATGTATTTTCAGGTATAGAGCTTGATTATGCTAAGATGTTTCCATTTACTATTTACTGTGAGTAATTGTGCCACTCCAGATTGCAGTATTTGCAGACAAGAATCCCAAGGTAGACCAATATTAGTCTAAATCCTTTTTGGATCTGTAATTCTATTAATATTCAAGTTCTAGAGGTGTTGGTAAAACTTGGTTTTATTCAGTTTTTGTTTGGCTTTGTTGGTTTTTCTCCCACTTGCTGTCATAACACTATTTCCAGAAGGAACCCCACCCAGTTTCTTGGTAAACATTGATTCAGTCTCTTTTTTTCTAAGTCTAATATTCCCTGTCCGAATTTAGAAGCTGCACTTAGAAACCTGAATGGCTCTCTCTAACCATGACATGTCACAACCACTAATAATATGGATTTCTTTGCCTTTAAAGTCCTGCTTATTCTGGGGGACTGTGCTTAGCTAGTGGACTCATAGTAGCAGAATGTGTATCAGTTTAGAAACTGTGTGGATTAAATGGTATGAAAAGGGACATGAGCAGAGTTGAACGCTTCTGGGACTGTAATGTGTCTGTTTAGCTTCACTGGCTAGATGCTAACACAAACTGATTCTGTTATAATGTTTCTGAGACCTCAGAATGGTAGTAGTTAGGGAGGATACTTACGAAACTCATGTTCGTTTCCTACAAAGAGTAAAATGTTTCTCTACTCATCCATATTAAGGCAATAAGAACAAGTTTTCTTTCTCACTGGGGTCTACTGATGTAGTACATTGCACTGAGAGGAGCATCACTGTGAAAGTGTGTTTGAAATCACGTGAATATGAGCATTAATTGTTTTTCCTGTTACTCACTCTGCTCAAAACATGGCTTTGCAGGCTTAATTTGCTATGGTTGATAGTTATAGCAGAAACTTAGGACTCTTCATTGGAATGTATGCATATATATATATATATCTATGTATGCATACACACACACATAGATATGCACTGCTACTTTTTCCTTTAATGATTGATTCTTTCAGGACACTCACCCTTATGTAGAATATGGTCTATACTTTTTACTTTACTACCTTGTATATGAACATCTGTAAATTTGGAAGCCGTGAATCCTTATTATGCTAATGGGCTGGGCAAGTGGTTCCATTCTTAGAGTAGGAAGGGTACTTGTATATTAAAAAAATAAAAATTCTTTGAGTTCAGGGCAGTAGTTTCTTCTCTTTGGGAACTTTCTCATTTGGCTATGTTTACCTATACGTACATCATTTTTTATATATATTTTTTATATGACAGCATTTTCTTAACTTACTTTGCAAATACATATGTGTGTATTTTATAAGCATAAAATTGAGACTTCTGGTAAATGTTGTCATGATTGATTTTAGCACAATACAACTGGAAAGGATTGTTTCAATTTAAGAATGACTGTCTAGAGTGAAAATGAGATTTAACAGTTGTCGCAGACCAGCAAGCCATTATTTTGTGGTAATGGTCAGAGGAGTGGAAAGGTAGAGAAGAGATTCATCAACAGATCCTCTAGCTCTCCAGGAAAGAAAAAAAAAAAGACAACTTAATGACTATTAGAATTTTAGTTGGACTCTGTTTATCATCATGTGTGTGAAATCTGACTAGAGAACAGCAGTATCAGTGTGCCCTGCCTTAGAACCTTAAAGTGTATGCTATATGTATTTTCAAGAGAAGTCATACAGGTTAGTGTTAATGTAGTATGTCGATTTTAGAAGAAGTCACTTAAACCTTTTGCTGTTGAAAGAAGCTATTGAAACTGTTCACTGAGTTAGCTGAAATAACACTATCTACCTCTTACGTATTGTTTTCAATTTTCTTCTTTCACTATGCTGCCTGTAATTGTCGTAAGTTATTTTTTCCTTACTATTCGACTCCTTTCTCAAAAGCCTACAGATAGCTTCACTGAACTCATGGCGAAATCTTTTTTGCAGGTTTCTGTGAATGATCCATATTTATGTGCCTCTTTCATGGGGCTGAAACCTTCCACTACCAGAAACCATCTTGTACGAGCTATATTGGAATCTGTAGCTTTCAGGTACTGTTTGCTTAATTATCTTGCTTGTATTTTCTTAGATTGGCTTTTATTTTGATCAGCAGTGTTAAATGGACACGGCTGCAGTTTGTAAAATATAAATGATAATTATTACTGTTACACTGAAAAGAAGCCTTTGGCGCTTACCTTTTTTTTTTTTTTTTAATTTCACACCTTACAAATAAGCTCATGTATATTTATTAGCTCAGCATTTTTATTAAGTAACCATATAGAGATTCTTAAATTATATTAGTTTGTGCATGTTCTAAAAATGTTTTCTGTTCAAAGTTTGCCTTTACTTTTCTGATGATGTTTTGCCAGAAGCTGTAGCCCACTCCAGCTGTGGTTAAAGTATCCCTGAAGCTGGAAGTTTTATACTAGCTCTTTGGCTAAAGTTTGAAATGTAGGTGTTCTTATAAAAGATCACATCAGTTGCTCACAGTGGAACAGATTGATTCTGCCTTGCAAACCCACCCTGTAGGTCTTGAACTGAAATTGAATATGGTTTGAGCCTGGTTCACATTGTGCATTGTGGGCAGTTAGGGAGCACAGAGACAATTCCTTCCATCTTGTCACCAGCTTTGCTTTGGGCATAATAACCTCCAGCAAAGCAGTAATTCTGCATTCCTGAACTGAAGCATGGGTCTCTTGAACAGGGAGGGATATTAAGAGTCTCATCTCATTCAAATACCTATCTAGAAAAGAGTAGATTGTGGTTAGATTTTCTCCCATTAAGTGAAATGGCTTCAGAACAAGTCACATTTACAACCTTCATATGTTCCCTTTAAGAACAGTTGGTGAAACTCCGATTACACTCTGTCAACCTACTTTCCTCACCTTAAACCTCTTGTTACATCAACAATTGCATCTTCTCTATAGAAACCTATCAGCAGTTTCTATTAGGGGAGAACATACCTTGTACAGTGACTTGCTATAAAATGGGCTGTAATTTAGCCATATTTGTGCCTTTGTAACAACGTGTGACAAAACCAAGTTTCAGTCTTTTTCTTTTTTTTATTTAATTTATGCATTCTGGAAATTCTGTTAGCTATTGCAGCAGTTCTGACACAGCTTGAGGTGGTTTTTGCCCTGTATTTTATTTTCTGACAATGTAGATACTGGAAACGCTTTATGGAATATCTAATGCTTAATTCAACTAAATATTTTTTTAAAGAAACAAACAGCTTTATGATATGATTGTGAAGAAGATACATATTCCTCTTCAAACAATTCGGTAAGTTCTGGGCAGCTTTTAAGTTTGATACATGGGAATTTGATTTTAAATAGGATGACATTTATTGTGCATTTTATATTACTGTAAAACTGCTGCTGCTGAGAAATAAATGATTACCAAGTCAAATGTTAATGTAACTATGGATGTAACCCATAGAAAGGTTGGTTCTTAATTAAGCTATTGCCATTGGTGATTGCCAGTAGGTGAGTAATGAATATTTCTAATTATTCTAAAAAAAAAGTAGAAGAAAGAAAAAGGCAGGTTAACGTTTTCAGGTAGGATTCGAGTGCATATAGCACTGCCTACCACAAAGGTGATTCTCCCCCCTATTATCATTCCTTCAGACTGATTTTTTTTCTGCTGGGGGTCTCACAGACTGAATGTGTTTTTTTAAATGTCAGTTAAAGCTGGATCTGTTTGTGAGGAGGACAGGGAGGATAGTTTCACAATTTAGTTGTTAAGATGCTGGTTTTGCCTCAATTTTTTAAGAAGAAAATGAGTGACATAGCCTTGATCCTTAGATTATGCTCTCACGTCTTGGAAAAATTAGCTGAATTACGTGTTGCTGGAAAGCTGTGTTGTACATTTAGGTAGCTACTTTGAACACATTAGTTGTCTTAAAATCAAGCCCTCTAAAGCTGATTAAGCTCTCCAAAATTTCACTTTCTGGCAGCCAGGGGTCATTGTGATACCACGGTCAAGAAGAGTGAGGAAGACATTCCTGTCCCTCTTGCGGCTTTTTTAACTCATACCCATGTAAAGGAAGAAATAACCTGGCAGGCACGTAAACAGCTGAGAAATCACACTTTCGAGTAGTGGAGGGAAAATGAAAGTACAAAGTGGATGGAAGTAGATGTTTCTGTCTTCTATCAGATACTGGGACAAAGTAGTCAAAGATGAAGGAACAGCCAGGCTTGGGGTTTTAATGCAGAGGAAAAGATAAAAAGTACTAGAAATTTTTTATTACTATTTTATTTTTGTTACATAGAAAATTGCATCAAAAATTTGAGAAGTTGTATTAGGACTACAAACTGAATAATGGGATGTGTGGAAATAGGGAACTTGAGAATTCTGGTCACATTTACGTTGTAATGTACTTAAAATTGTATGATCATATTCTGTTTTATTTATTAATGTAAAATTGCTGTTACATATAGTGACTGTAACAGTTAACTGCATCAGTAGCAGTTCAGCTTGTGGGTTAAGCATGAGAAGATGAGGTACACGTAATGGTTTTTTTTCAGTCAGGTTGTAAACTGCTTTCTTCCCATCCTTTTGTCTGCACATCTTCAGTATCTGTCCTTCTGACTTTTTTGTTGTATTTTATCCCACAAATATGTTTATTCCCTTTCTACCTATTGTCCTGTATCCCTGCTTTTTTCTTGGTTTCTGGCTCCTACAAGCTCCTAGAAAGTTGTTTTCGTTGATCCTCCACATGCCTACTGCTTCTCTTTGATTGTCTCCACCATCAAGCAACAGAGAAGGAACTTTTAGTTTCAGTGCTCATGTCCTGTGTTGTAGTGGTATGCAGCAGCCTTTACAAGGATGATCCTGGTGGTTCCTGGAGTTCTGGAATGTCACCTATTGTTCTGAGAAATAAGACATCCTGTCAAATGGAACACTGGAACTTTGAGCTAGAAGATGTGTGGATTAAATCTTCGAAATATCTTCATGCAAAATTGAACTAAATGTAAAAATTGGGCGTTTGGAAAATTTCTTTCTTCCCCTTGTGACCTGAATCACATGAATGTCTTATTTTTACAGAAGGAAAATATATGTCGCTGGCACAGAGTGTGACTTTGCCAGTTTAAGGGGTTTATGCCACAATATAGAAGTGGTAAGCCTGCTTAGCTGTACAAACAAGCAAAACCCTGTAACATTGCCAGTGAGGCAGTGTACTGATTTTACTTTCAGAAACAGACAGAACACTTATGCAACAGTTTTCTGAGACACCACGTAATATAGAAGATATCTAAGCGACTGTGAAGTTTTATTACCCAGTGCTTTCTATAGTAATCAACAGTAAATGTCTTTACTGGACTACATTTGATAGCACTCCATACCTGGCTGGTATTGGAGTCCAACAGTGTAACAGAGCAATCTGTGACAATTCCAAGAATGCTTTTTTCCTAGTTATATTTTGTCTGCAAGACTGGTTACACTGCACCACTCTGAGACAATTAAAGATCAGCATTGATAAGTTCTATTTTTTTCCATTCAAGGGTCTCTAATATAATGCAGTTAAGAAATAGATAGTGGGTGGAAGTCTCATTCTCATCATCTTCATGAAAAGAAGCAACTGTGATGTAATTTTAGCTAACTAGTACAAAGATTTGGTAGTAATGAAACCAGTACTTTTCCAGATCTGAGAACACTTGAAAGGGTTTGTTTAAGGTAATGGTTTTGACTTTTGTCATGTTGTGGTGATCACTATGGAAAGCTTCTGTTATAAACTCAACATTTCAACCAGGATAATGCATAGTTTTAGAAGACAGACCTTATAAAGCTTTTGATAATGTGTCTGTCCTGCGTCCCTGTCTGTCTAGCATTCCTCCCCCATTTTATAGGCATTCTTTTTCTTCTCCTAGGCACCTTGTGCCGGCTTCTACATTTGCCATTAAATGGAAAAGCATTTGTGTATGAGTGAAAGGAAAACGTATGCATAGGTGTGAAACCCCAAAGTTGTTTTCTGAAATGTTGGCAATAAGCATTTGAACTAAATGCATTTTTTTAACTACTTCTTCCCTTCTCTCTATAGAGCTGATGGAGGTGTCAGCAATAATAGTTTTGTCATGCAGATGACTTCAGATTTGATTAATAAGAAAATAGAAAAACCTGTGAATGCAGACATGTCGAGTCTTGGTGCAGCTTTTCTAGCAGGCCTTGCTTCAGGTATGTGTACACTTAAAGGGGTTTTGGTTTTCCCTTCATAATACATGTTTGTAAATATGGGGGGAGGGGCAACACACAGACAAAACCAAAGCATAACTTCAGATAATTGTGAAAACTCCCCATAGGATTACTTTAGCTGTCTTTGAGGGAATTCAAGATAAGTAGTTTTTGTGTTTCTCTGTACAGTGCTTTGTACCCATGTACTTGTATTTGGTGGCCCAAAGAAACAGATAATGTCAAACATAAACCAAATCAAGGACCTTATTTGTATTTCTGACACAAGGTCTCGATTTGTTGAGCCGTTTTATGCTTGGTAGTGATGTCAAGTTTAATGTGAAAAGTCCCTGCAAGGGGACAAGGAAGCTGCTACACTTAACCTGCAGCCCTGTCATTCCCACTGAAGCTCTGTCCTGTCATATGTGAACCAAGGCTTTATTCTTTGAGGTTTTCACAGAAATAAACACAGTAGGAGTACAAAATAAATTATCAACAGAGGAAAAAACCCATCTCTACTCACAGAGTATTATTTTAGATAATTATCCAGACTTAAAACTACATACTGTTAATGGTTTTGCTTAATATCCACCTTCAAAATATATTTCCATTAACTTCATTAAATTGCTCTGATATGTAAATAACACAACGGGAAGATAAAAACTATATGCTCAGTAAGATTTAGTCTACAGTTAAAACTTTAGGAAATCTGCAGCCCTTGTCAGACAAGAATGATTAAATAGCCTAAATGAATCTGAATTTGTAACACCAGATGATTTCTGCCATGGATGCAGTTTTTTGGAGAGTAGGAAAGCAGCCAGAGCAAAGTCTTGCTTTCTGTGTATCTTCTTCATTGAGAGGGACCTGCAGCTGAAAGCACAGTGTGGATGAATGCTAAGGGAACTTCAGTGTACCAGAGCTGTTCCTTGGAAGCCATCCCGGTTAGGCAGATGTACTGTTGTAAGGATTCCAAACAAGTGGATGCTATTGGAAAGGAGTTTCACAATGTTAAAAATATGCTTCCCCCTGAGAAAGTTGTTGGTTGAGTAAAGAAAAGCTGTCATGGCTTCTTACTGTGTTTCTGCTTTGGATGTCTTGGAAAAAGATTAGAACAACTCAAAAATAACATATTTGCAGCTGAGCTTCAGAATGAACTTTCTGTTTATAGGATTTTGGACTGACAAAGAACAATTAAAGAAGCTAAGGCAAATAGAAGTAGTTTTTGAGCCCCAGAAGGACTCGGAGGAATACAAACCTGCTATGGATACCTGGCTACAAGCAATGAAATGCTCCCTGCACTGGTAGAAACTGGCATTTTAATGATAGAGGAATTGAAATGGTTTAATTCATGTTTATAACATCTTGACAGTAACGGGACAGTAAAAATCTGTCCCATTTGAAATTTGTGATGGTATAGATATTAAGTTATAGAGTACTCCAGTTATCCCCCCCCAGCTGCCAGATTACTTACCGCACCATAATGAACCGTCCTATCATCCCTATGACAGCTGTCGTCCAGCTGCAGCATTTGTGTCCCTTCAGTGACCTCCTCTGGGTGGCTCAGCTGCTTGCATCCTCCCCTGTACTAGAGATGAGATTACGAATCTCTTTTTCTATGATGGTTTTTCTACCATGGAACTCGCCTCCCTTTAAGATTTTTAAATCTTTGGTATGTTAATCATCAAGGAAGGGTAACAGGCATATATACTCTTATGTGCCTTAATAGGCATTTCTAAGAAATGTAAAATGATTTTTGGGGGTTGGGTTGTGATGAACTATATCTGGCACAGCTAATAAAAAGACATTAAAAGTAGTTACAGGTATGCTATCTAACTGGTAAAAATAGTCTTTTCGTACTATTAGCTAAAGGGGAGTAAAAGTCTATTTTTGAAACTTAATTTTACATTTTTAAAACAAATTATAAGAAATGTGTAGTTAAATATTTTTATGTATTTGTTTATCACTAAACGTAAATTACTCTTATTTTCTCAGGTGTATGTGTAAATAAAAAATGTAAAATTATTAAATATTTTCAAATTAGAATAATACCAAATCCAAGCTGTGGGTGATTGTGTTCCACCAACACTGGAGACAAGAACTGTTTGTAGATTTGACATTATTGAAGAGGGCAAAGAAACTATCATCTACTTTTTCTTGTGCTGAAACATGGAAGGTGAAATCATCCACCATCCTCTCACTTTCTTACACAGCCATCTACCCTGAGTTGGAACATCTACTCTAGCTGTGTTCTTCTTCAAACTGCATCTCATTTCCATGTCACCCTTAGCTTAATGTACCATTTTTCATATTCTGTTACTTTGTCCTTCAACTTGTTCTACGTATTGGCACATTCTTTTTTAATCTGGGTGTCCTTCAAGTTGCAGAGACCATTCTCTCCTGAACCTACTTTAATGGGTATTGTAAACTGAATTCCAGAAACAGGTCTGTCTGCTGATTTCTAGTAATATGGCAGGCTTTTTTTTGTTTGTTTTCTTTTTGAACCATAAAATGTGGCTGTCTAGGTGCCAAGACCCTCAAGTCTATTGACGAGGTTAACTCCACTCCTCTGCTGGCTCTGAGGTAAGAAGAAACTGTAGTTATAGGATAGGTGGAACACTCATTTTGCTTCAACACCTGTGTTCAGCTTGTGATTATCTCTGTTATCTCAACCTCACTGCTAAAGAAAATGCGTATGGGCAAGTAGGTTCTACTACACTGAACAGAAGGGCTTTCAGTCTGGCATTTTGAATGAAGTTTGTGCTTCAGTCACTGGTGTTTTTGTTCTCACTGAAGGAGTTTATTTTCATTAGTCTGCCTAGGGATAACATCTACCCTCTTGATGAAGGCTGCTTGACATATGTTCACTTTAATAGTTCTGTGGCGTTCTGGGCTTGATGAGGGTTCTTGCAGTGTTTCTAGACAGAGCTCTGATGGGAGCTGAATCAGATTCTGTTCAGATCACTTCTCTGAAAGTAACTCAGGTAGCCACATGTCTTGTTCTGTACCTTTACATAGCAGTGGTTTTCATCCTGGCCAGCTAGAAAGACAGAAGATACCCAAAACATTATACAGTAATCTTATTCAGTGTCTTAGAAGGACCTATTCTGGTTAACTTTTTGTTGCTGCTTAATTTGAAGCAGAAAATTTAACCTGTTTTCCTTTCAGTAGCCTCAAATCTGCAGGAGAGAAACTTTACTGCAAATTAAAGATGCAAAAAGTCCTTACTCTAGTCACCACCCCAGCCTTTCAAATGACCTGCAGAGCTGTGTTCTGTTGTGGAGAGGCTCAAAGTAGTGAGCAAGTCATTCTGAAATGAGTGGTGTGTCTTTAAGCCTACCAAGATGGAGCAGCCTTTGGAGGTGAGGTTAGAGCATCTGCCACAGCTTGTGATGTGCAGCTGGCCAGAGAACAAACATTGGCATCTTGAAGACGTTTGATTAGTGATCGTTAAGCCTCTTGCTTACCTGTTACAAGAGTAAATTATTTTACCTCCCCAGGAAATTTTTTATGTGCTGACACCTTAAAATGGTACCTTTTAATTGATAATGAATTTGAAATGAGCTTTAAGTAATTAGATACACTTTTGCTGGCACTTCACTATCTCAATTTTTTGCTACACAGAAGGACATTAAGACTGCTGTAGAAACTCACTTATGCTAACTTTTATTTAGAGTATGACAGTTCTTCCTGCTGCCTTTTGGTAAAGATAGTAAAGGTGGTAATACAAAAGTAAAAAATAAAATAAATTAGTTCGATAGTAAAGATAGCAATACAAAAAATATATAAAAAAGATAAATATTAACTGGTTTGTAGTGTTATAATTTCAAGAGCTAAATCATATTGGACTGTGATGCACCTCATCAGGCATGTGAAGTTTGGCAATTCAGTTGAGAGGTGTTAATGATCTCTGGGCATTCTGCCTTCGCAGATACAGATGGTGCTGATGGTAGAGAGTTTCATCCCAGTTTGGCAATTTCATCATTCACAATGACATACAGTCCTATTATGTATGTGGGAACTACATGGCATGAAAAATCCCTCTAATGCTGGAGGAATCTCACTGCTATTGAATTAATTATTGCATGTCAAAAGGAACAGCAGATAAACCAGTGTTCAGATAGCTGAAAGTACTGAGCAGAAGTTGCATGAGTTTTCTTACGCAACTAAGAATAGAATCAAGTCAGCTGTATTTAAAATCTCACTGTAATGAACTTTGCCAAGATTTTTGAGTACTGTTTTCATGTAAGCAGTGTTTTTTTCTCTCCTGTAACAGCTAATTTTATCTGAAACTAATTCAGTCGCTCTCATCTGGTTTTGACAAGAGCATTCAAACTTGTTTTCCTGTCAGAAGAAAGTAAAAAAGGAAACTACTGACTTGCTGTTTCAACCTCCTAGCTTCTTTCTGGTATAATCTCTTGTTGCAAGTTCCTTCTCCTAGACCCAGTATTTCCAGGATCAGGGCATAGCACAGGGGCTCAGCAGTCAAAAAAAGGTAAGAACCCTTTTTTTTTCTTTTGCCAGTCAGTGGGCCATAGAATTGAGGGAATTTTGTGCTCTTACTGGTCCAAGCTAAAAAGTACAGACAAATTTGTGACCAAAACTTTTCAAAGAAACAGGTATGGCAGTACTGCAGATTGAGTCTGGGAGTATGATAGTACTCAGAGCCATTAATTGGGCAGCATTTTAGTTTACGGTTTTATAGGCAGTGGGGGCAAGTTCAGCTGGAGAAAAGAGGTGGAGGAGGCTGTTTTGGGTTAGTGTTTGTATAGGTTATCATGGCAAGGGTTGTAGGCTGGCAAGACAGCAATCAAACTAACAAATATTGATAAGTATTGTGTTGAGAAAGGGAAAGGTTTGGGATCTGAATAGGATCTGACCAGCCAGCAGGAGCAAGAAGCTTTTCTAAGTCTAGGAAACAGTTTCTGGAGGGAAACATGAGAACTTCCTGCAGTGCAGGTTTTATGGTGATTAGCTGCTAAACCCATGCCTTAGCATGTGTAAAAGTACAATTCCAAGATGTTTTTCAGTGCAGCTCTCATTTTGGGATAAAGTTTTGGATTTGTGTAAGTTCTGAAGGACTATGTATTGGTTTAGAATGTTAAAGTTGTAGCATACTCATGCAAGCTGATAATGATCATTGTTTCAGCATCTTCAAACTCAGTAGTATATACAGTCATCTCATTCTGCAATCTGCTGTTGAAAGCAAACTTACAGCAGTGACCTTTCTTCTGTTTCTCTCCTTAATGGTTAAAATACCTACTTTTTAAGTTCAGAATCACTTATAGTACCTGACCTCAGCTCATCCGGGTGTCTTGCAGAAAAATAAATAAACCAGTGAACTAAGAGAAATTTGAAGCTTTGTCTTTATCCAGGCTGGCTTTGAGTTCCAAGTATTTGTTTAGCTCAAGTAACTTACTGAATAGTGCAATAAACCAGCCAACCTGGTATGCTTCTGTTTTGCTTCCTTTTCTAAGGCAGTGTGTGCTTTCTGTGCTTCTGCCAAGGAATGCTTCAGTTGCCTTTGTGTTACTGTGATTGTACCTGATAGAGAGGTCTCCAAGAGAATACACAATAATTTGTTCTGTATCTTTAATACTTTCACGAAGGTCTCTTGCATAACACTGCAAATATTGATAAAGGCATTGTTGCCTGTGATAGAAGTGTTTTATAGAGGATGAAAAGAAACTAAAACCACAAAGTCAGCAAATTCCTGGGCACATGCTCCATTTTCAGTTGTGAGCTATCCCACTGAAATAAACATACAGTTCTTGCTGTTTTCCTTAGTCCTTTATTTAAGAATTCTGTTTTACAGGCTGAACACCTGGTTTTTGATGTTTATTCCCTTTTTAGTAAAGGAAACAGGATCAAATATATCTCTCTACGGCATTTAATAGTTTGTAAAGCAAGAAAAGAGCAAATTTAACATGTATGGTGTACTCTGTGTGTGGTCTAGAGGTTTCTAAGGCATACAGATAGTGTTTCTGCATCCACATAAACCTTGATTTGTTCAGCTTGTTCAGTGGCATTAAGGTGAATCTGCTTAATAGGAATTTGAAAAATGGTTTACTGCATGTTTGGATGTCTGCCTAGCTGTGCAGGAGGAAGACTTTAACAAACGTTGCAACCTTGCTTTGAATGGAACTAGCGCTGATTTGATTATTTACTCCCAGAAGTGTTCTCTAGTCATATTCTCCCTCGAAGAATATATCTGTACCTATATATATATACCTACATATATATGAGCGTCTCTCCTATGAAGATAAGCTGAGTTTGGCTTGTTCAGCTTGGAGAAAGCTCCAGGGAGACCTTAGAGCAGCCTTCCAGTACCTAAAGGGGCCTACAAGAAATCTGGAGAGGGATTTTCACAAGGGCATGTAGTGACAGGACAAGGGGGAATGGCTTTAAACTGAAAGAATGCAGATACATTAAGAGGAAATTCTTCCCTGTGAGGGTGCTGAGGCGCTGGCACAGGTTGCGCAGAGAAGCTGTGGCTGCCCCATCCCTGGCAATGTTCAAAGCCAGGTTCAATGGGGCTTGGAGCAACCTGGTCTAGTGGAAATGTCTCTGCCCACAGCAGGGGTTTGGAACTAGATGAGCTTTAAGGTCCCTTCCGATCCAACCCGTTCTACCTCTAGAATACTTAATCCTCCTTTGTGGAAATTATATTTTTAAAAAGGAAATATTGAAAGTAAGTACTTGTCAAAGCTTTAATAATGCCCCTACACCTCCACACAGGATTCGGTTTCCCGGGCTCTCCCTGCACCCCCTTTCCCCCGGGAGGGCCGGGGCTGCCGCTGCCTCCACCCTCCGTACCCCCCCCTCCTTCTCTTTGTTTGCCAAGAGCCCCTTTGTGTCACAGGAACTAAGTTACGGAGCTGGAGCAGGGCACGTTTACAAGGAAGCCATGTCCGAGGTAGGCCAGGCCTCGTCTCGACAGCCACAGCCCGACGGTGGAGTGACGTTCCTTCACCTCGGGCGGACAGAACCGCGCTGGCTCCCCTCAGGTCAGCAGCGAGGGCCCGGCACTGCCTGTGTCTGCAGCCACTGCTGCCACGTTCGGTGTCTACAAATACAAACATTTACACTTCGCCTGCGGAGGGCAGCGCCGCTGCGGGAGGGGACGGCCGGGGGGGACACAACGGGGGAGGAGCTGTCAGGGACCGCGCACCCCGCCCGGCCCCCACCGGCCGTTCCGCCCCGCCCCTCCCCTCCCCGCCGACAGCCCGGAGGCGGGAGAGTAGGCGGGGGCCCTGGGTCTCGGCCGGCCACGCCCTTCCGCCCCGCCCCTCCCGCCGTCGCTCCGCGGATTGGCGGGCGGCGTGTGTACACACACGGGACCGAGCCAATAGCGCGGGGAGGGCGCCTGACCTCACGCGGCGCGGAGGCCAATAGGCGCACGCGGTTGCCAGACGCCGCCAAGCTTGTGCGGGGGAGAGGGACCCGGGCAGAGCCCGGCGCGGCGGCGGCGGGGACGGGGACGGGGACGGGGACGGGCGGCTGAGTGCGGCCGGGGGCGCGGCGGGGGGAGGGGGGGGGCAGTGCCGGCCGGGCTGGAAGCGCTGCGGGCGCTCTCTCCGCCGCGCGCCGGGGCTCGCGGACTGGCCCTGGTGGGCCCCCGTCTCCGGGGCCTCCT
>JBCJKH010059567.1:0-20486 GCA_039877255.1 Loriculus beryllinus | reverse complement strand
CCCTCTTTCAGCTTAAAACTGTTGTCCCTTCTCAATTCACTATAGGCCCTGGTAAAAAATCTTTACATATCTTCCTTATAAGCCCCCTTTTTTATATTGAAAGGCCCTGTAAGGTCTCCATGAAGCCTTCACTTCTCCCTGATGAACAATGTCAACTCTCAGCCTTTCTTCATAGGAGAGGTGTTTCTGCCCTCTGATCATTTTCTGGGCCCTCCTCTGGACCTAATAGATCCATGTATTTCTTGTGCTGGGGGCTCCAGAGCTGAGCACAATACTCCAGATGGAATCTCACAAGAGTCGAACAGAGGGGCAGAATCACCTCCATCAACCTGGGCTTACTTCTTTTAGCATAGCCCAGACTGTGACTGGCTTTGTGGACTACAAGCACACATTGCCAGTTCGTGTCCAGTTTTACACCCACCAGCATTCTCGAGTCCTTCTCTTCCGAGCTGCTCTCAATCAATTCATCACCCAGCCTGCACTGACACTGGAGATTGCCCAATACTTGTTGCAGCCTGAAGCAGACCCTCTCTAGGAATGGGTGATGACTCCTTTCCTGAGAGTAACTGCATGAACTTATCTGGGTGAATATTTGGGAGGACAAATGCATCAAAATATGGTGTAAAATATATGGGGTGAACCTGCAACAGGTGTGCAGGCAGGGAGAGAAGGAGCAGGGGCTTTCTGCAGCCAAGAGGAGACTCAAAGACAAACTTGAGAAGTGAGGGAAGGAAGGAGGCTTTCCAGGGACCCTGAAGAGAGTGGCAACCTGAGTGGTTCTGGCAGGGGCTGGAATGGGGAAAGGACCCACTCTTCATGAGCACAGCTGACAGGTGCCCTACATATTAAAACATTTTAAAATCAGATTCACCCAGCAGCTCTGCAGTTCCTCTGCTGAGAGACATCCTGTTGCAGATTATTATTTTGTAACCTAGCAAAATCCAGCTGTAGGAACTGGAAGTACTGGGGTTTGAAGTTTGGGGTTTTTTTGGCAAGGGAGAGCCCTTTTACTTTAAAAACATTCCACTTCAGCAAACTCGCTGGCTAGAGATTTTGTCACCCCACATCATGACACCACTTCCAATGTCAGCTCAGATCAAATGACAGGTTGAGATTTTCACAGGAAACAAGGTATTTTCTCACTTTCAGATTCTGCTGGTATAAGTATATATTTCTTCTAACGGACAGTACTGACCTATCTCATGTCTTCAGCTGTAGCGCCAACTGAACACGCAACTAGTTTGTATTTCCTTCAAAGAAAACTGTGCAGGTGAAGCAGGACCTCCTAGTGCAGTCAGAATCCATTAGCAACAAAGATTATATATTTCAATGTTTGCTTCACTGTTGTGACTACAGGAACAAGGAGAAACAGTTCTTAATTACTAATAATCCCTTGCATGCATTATTAACAGTCTATTGTTCAAATAGCTGGAGCAGTGTTTTAGGAGCTCCATCACATTACAAAGTATTCATCTTTGCTGATGATAATGAAAAACTTTGTTACTTATTTTTTGTTAGGAGAATCTTTCTCATTCTCAGGCAAGATAGCCCAAGTTAGGAGGGAAATAAAAACTAAAAATGTAGGTCAGTTTTAAAGCTATACTAAAAAGCTGTGATTAAAAAAAAAAAAAATATGATTCCTGAATTACCTCAGATTTGTAAACTAGAAACTAGAAGATAATCAGGCCCAAAGCTATCAGAAACTAGAGAATTCAAAGTGATTCAGTACTAGTGAAATGTCACTATCTTAGGGAATACCTCAGTATCTCCAAGCAAGGATGGCATTACACAGTGATGTAGAAATATTCTATTATTATTTTATTATTATTGTATTCTTTTATTATTATGTTCATCAAATAAAATAATGACTCATTTCTTTAAGATTTGTATAGAAGAGACAATTTTGTAACTAGAAGTGCCACATTAACCCAGGAAAAATATCACTCAGGTAGACCTAAGATGCAGAGGTAACACTCATGTCCAGAATGCAATGAAACTCCTTTTACTGAGTCTTGCTCTGCAGTGAAAAATTAACATCAAAGGCAAGCACCTTAATTCATTAATAAAAGTCATTAATAAAAACATGTCAGAGAAGTTGAGCACATTCTCAAGCATTGCCCTGAAAGCAAAATATAAGACCACTGGGAAAATTTTGGTTTTGTTTTTTTTTTTTTTAACTTGGGTTGGTTTTTTTTCATACAATCATAGAATCACAGACTGATTTGGGTTGAAAGGAGCCTTAAAGATCATCTAGTTCCAAACCCCCCTGCCATGGGCAGGGATCTGGGGGTTTGGGTTTATAGCAAGTTGAATACGAATCAACAGTTTGCACAGATAGGCAAGATGTTTTTCAAGTCATTGAGCTTGAGAGAAATGTGAATTATTAGGCATAGTTTCTGTTTCTGCCAGAAATCTTTGCATGACCAGTAATCAAATATGTAATTATCCAATTATGGAAGTGTGGATGTAGGGTGAAAATGTGCTTGAGACTGCTTTTCCTTTTACAATGGCTATGAAGGTCACTCTTATAATCTCCTCTGAGCAGTACAACATAGGATACAAAAATGCCACACAATCAACTACTTGCTGCTGGAAAGGCACAGATGTCTTAAATCCAGACCAATATATTTGGTGATGGAGGAGCACAAGCATTCACACTGGTGCCACAGGGGCACTTCTGGTTCTCAGTAAACAGCCTCCAGACAGAGACTTCACCATACAGAGCAAGCATTGCAGGATATAAAAATTCTTCAAAGAATTTCCCAAAGTAGTTATTTAAAAAGGGGTGCAACAAATTGTACCAGTTCCCAAAATCTTTTCCTGGGGTAACAGTAAGGAAGGATGGATATATAGCATATATTACATACCCAGGAAATCTCTTCCATTCCTAACCTGAAGTGGCTGCATCTGTAAAAGCCAGAGAACATCAAGAGCAGACAGAAAGTTTGAGTGGGTAAGCTAGAAGTGCTAGGGATGTAAAGGTATCTGCTGTGGTCTTTGAGAGAAATAGCACTGGAGAAAAGCTAATTCCAGGCCATAAAGTGGCAGCTGGTATGGCTACATTGCACTTTGGTAGCCTTCTGTTTGTAGACCAATGCTCACTGAGGATCAGATTAAGCTCTGGTTTTAAGCCAGGTTTTTATGGCATTACGGGAAATGGATCAGTGGATAGAAAAAATGTCTGGATATGTAAAGTGAAGGAAAGATGCTGTAAAGGAGTGGCAATGGACTTGCCTCATGCTTATCTTTGAATAGCAGTGTAAGGTGAGGTGGTGACATAGAAAAAGCATTTTAGAGTTAGAACACAAAAGGGTTTATGAATTTCTTAAATGGCCTTTCAGGAATTCAAGCTGAAACATATAAAACACATAGGAATGGCAGTGAACTCCCTGACTGCTAAGTTAACCCAATTTTAAGCTCCCTTTGATTTTCTGGAGTCATGCTAAGTGACTTTGGTATAGGTCAAAATATTACTCTGTGTCAGGGTTGGGAATGAGACCAGTTCCTAAGGACTACATGAAAAAAAATACAACAACCAAACACAAAAACCCAAAAGGGAGTATTGGGAAGATTCACAAGACCACTGCAAAAGCAAGTAAGATGAAGCCTTTGCCAAAGAACTTATAAAAATAATGAAACTGTTCTCACACTTTCAGTGAAAGTCCTAAGGATGGTTGAGATGTTCAAGGCAGGATATAGGGTTGGCAGAATTCGCGGTAAATATCTGGTGCTTCCAGTGATGCTCAAAACAAAGACTTCTCTGGGTGATGAATCAGAACTGATAATGAGGAATATCAGGTCCCAACCCTTGGATGACTACCCAGAAGAAAATGGGCAGTAAAAGGTAATTCTGGCTGGGAGCATCACAACCAGCAACTCAAGCAACCCACTGACTCAAAAGAAGCTTGATTAACATGAGAGGGGAGATGGACTCTTAACCAATAAAGGGTGGAGTACTAATTAATGAACAAATTGTGTAAATCTCAACCAATGGACATCAATTTCTTTGTTTATCAAAATGTACAAATAGCTCAAACTTACAATCACTGCAGTTCTTGATTTGTGGACACTTCCATGGAGCACCCTGCACAGAATAAATAATGCCTCTTTTCTAAACTAGATTCTGTGTCTTTGTTTAGAAAGTCCCAAATTGGTAACACCATTACAAATACATAAAATTGGCATTTGAGATCAACTTCTTACACTGCCTTAAAGGATTTAGATGAGACAGGGCTGTACTTAATTTAGACTGCCTATAAAGTAAAAAGGGGTGAGGTGGGGGCATTTCCAGAAGGCAGTTGAGCATTTACAGAAGATGCATAGCAATTTCAGTAACTATACAAAAAGATTACAGTGTCTCAGGTCCTACTTTATACACCTTTTTGGGTAAGTGGGATGAACTAGACTTTACCCATCCAGTCTCCCTTGATTTATTCACTCAAAACAAGTAGGAGACCTCATTGGAGTGGATCCACTGGAGGATCAATAGTTAATTTTCTTTTCAACAAGCATGCTATTTCAAACACAGGCCTTCACAGAAAGCAAGCTTGAGTGAAACAGGGACATCTATAAACAGGTGTCAACCCACAGTTACAGTAAGCCACTAGTGAGATTCTGTTCAAATTGGAGAGATCATTACATTGAAGCCAGCGAGTATCAAATAAACTATCTCGGAAACTACTGATGAAAAATGGGTCTTCACACCTAGGGACAAGTGCATAAGAAATGACAACCTCTCAGCAGCCTACTATTGCCACAAAGCCAATTACCTTGGGCACACCATGGAAGGGGTTGCTTTCCTGAGGGAGGGATTGTGGTTGTCAACTAAATGGATGTGAGAACAGCCTTGTACAAGGTAAACTGAGACTCCATTGTTGCCCTAAAGATACTGAATAATCAGATCATTTGAAGTGTAAAAACCAGAAAGATTTTCACAACAGATACCTTTGTCTTGGTGTCTTTGGAAAATTGTCACAGTTCTTTCTCCTAAAGGATATTTAGGATGCTTGACAAAAGCAAGTTGTGGTTTGTGTGCTACATACTACTACAAAAAGGCTTTCTGAATTTAAGTGTTACAGTCAGGTAAGAGAAATAAAGGCCTATCTTTATCCTTATCTTAGATCAGAAAGGAAATATAAACAAGGCCAAGAACATGTATTAGAGCACATGAATCTGTAGAAGATTCAGTCACTGCTCTCAGACCACCCAATGCTTGATCTCCCCCTTACCTGAAAATCCATCGAATTTGCCAGGTGATTATCTTTTCTGGTTCAGTACCAATCATATAATTTTCCTAAGTGATATTTAGACAAATTTTTTCAGGTTTACATTGTAACTTTCCAATTGTTAAGAATGTAAGCCGAAACAAAATAGGTGCAGCATTCTGTTAAACAATCCTTTCTGTACTAGAGGGCATTTACAGTTCAGAGTCTTTGTTTTCAGCTTGAGATTCTAGATACCAGAATAGATTGATATCAATGCAACACGCTGTAGATAACACTAGAGGTCTAATTCCACAGTCAGGGGATCTGCTCAGTGGAAAAATATGTAAGAGAACAGTGCCTCTCCCCAAATAAAAATCCAGAGCACACCTTGCATTTTCTTTTCCTTCTTGCAAGCACCAATAATTGGTAACAAAAGCCAAAGAAAAATTTTACTAAACTACGTCAAAGTAGTGTTGGGAACTGACCTTTCTGGGCCACAAACCAATAGGCACGTCAGAGTTCATCTCATAATGGCAACCCAGACTCAGTGTACAGCAATGACATGAAAAAGTGTTTTTGGACTTGTTCACCTGACATGAGACAGTATCTCCAGCAAATATTTATTTTAGCAATATGGGACAGTACTTCCTGGTGTGTTGCCTCAGAACTGTTCAGTGAGTGGGATTACCATCCTTGCATGATAAGAAAAGAATGGCTACAGGCTAAAACCAGCTGAGCCCTGACCCAACTGGCTCAGCTGAATGCTGGTTCTCCTGGGGTTACCCTGTTGAAGTGGATACTGGTGTAAAGAACTCACGCAAAAGGAAGAAACAGTACTTGGAGAAATGCCACTAATTTTCTTGAGTCATGCCAGGGAAATGTTCGACTTGCAGCGACCAGTCACTAACTGGAAGAGATGCCCTGAGGCTACAGATGAGGGCTTGACCATCCAAACACATCAGAAGCAGCTACACAGCAGTGGCAGCAGGATCACGGTCAAGTGCTTACAGGGAAGCTTTTCCTGGAAAAGCTGCCTGTGTTAACTTTGCCAGTTCTAGTGGGGTGATTGTGACAACTGCCTGAAGAAGGAAATACAGACTCTAGCCGCAGCCCGGCTTTCTCGGTGAAACTGGCAATGCAGAGCCACTTAGCAAGAAGGATAAGCTTGCAAGTGCGTCATTGTATCTATTTGCTTCCAGCCTAATACACTCCCGAGCAGCCTAAAAGCTGCTCAGGATTTTTGTGTCTATGCATTTAGGGGGAGGGGGAGGTAGACAGATGTTTGGCCCATTGACTGTCACTGAGCTCAGAAAGCTGAAAGTTCTTATTGAAAAGGCCTCGCCTTGCTGTCTGCATCTCAGCTAAATAGGACACTGTACCTGCAGACAGATAACCAATGAATTCACTTTAATATCCGGCCATTGGAGCTGTAAAACAGTATCTCATAGGCCAGTTAGGTGTTGGACTGAGTGAATAAATGAAGTGCCAGGTGTAACTGGAAACAGAGAAGGAGAATGGAAGGTTTCATGTGATCCTCAGTTCAAAAGCACTCTGGAGATCATAGGATCGTAGAATAGTTAGGGTTGGAAAGAACCTTAAGATCATCTAGTTCCAACTCCCCTGCCATGGCACCTCACACTAAACCATGTCACCCAAGACTCTGTCCAACCTTCCAGCCTGGCCTTGAACACTGCCAGGGATGAAGCATTTATCACTTCTTTGGGCAACCTCTTCCAATGCTTCACCATCCTCACAAGTAAAGAACTTCTTCCTTGTATCTATCATATATATATTGGAGATGAGAATATGCTTTTGGTTCCAGCATTTCACTTGCTTGAAAAGCAGAATATATGACAAAAATGAACAGGAATGTACACTTTTCAATCAATGTCATTCCCAGTTTCTGTATACAGTCTCATCATCACTAAAACTCACAGGAGAACATAAATCTAAGTATACCTGATAAGATTAGATTGTGGTTTATGTCTTTCTCCCACCTGAAGATAATGCAGAGGTGGAAAAGATTTCTAATGGTGTTCTTGCTAAGCCATCCTCCTGAGAATGACTGATTTGCAGGGTTTACATGAGTGTGTATCTGACTACTTAGAGTCTGTTTACTCTTCAGATGACAAAAGCATTCAAGAATGATTTCTTCCTCCTCTGGGAAAGGCAAGGGGAAAATAATGTCCTTTTTTTGCAGTTGTTCTTTGAATTGTAAAAGCATGCATGCACTTGAATTGTATCAGTAAGCACTTTTTCTGGGCTAATATGAAATTTATACATAAGCCTCACTGTCAGACAATTGCAACAAATGCCTTCTAAGTGAGTTGCATTGCTCCAACAGTAAACAAAATTATTCAGAGATTCCTATCATTTATAATCAAGCAAACCAGGCCACTGACTATTGCAAGCCTCGGAATGAGACAGTTAGGTTCAATTCGATGATCCTTTTGGGTTCCTTCCAACTTAAGATGTTTTATGATTCTATGATTCTAAAATTCATTACTTCAGCACAAACTTCTTGTTGGATTTTGTTGTTACCCACCAATACCTGCAGTACACCACTGTGATCGTCAGGTACACCCAGCATCTCTTTTATTGTTTACAAGGAAATAGAATAAAAACAAGGGATGAAATTCACCTCCTCTGAATTCAGCTAAGTTGGCTACCCTGACTCGCAAAATATCCAGGGCTGAGAAACTGGTGACTTTTCAATTGCTCTTACACCAGTCTTAGGCTGAGACAAATCATGCCAGGAATGAGCTGCAGGACAGGTTAATTAAAACAATCTGAGCCTGCAGAGGCATAATACAGATTGCCCTGTTGCATCACAATGATGACCCAATAAGCATGGGACTCTCAGTCGAAAAGAATGTACCATTCAACTCCAATGCCTATTCAAAGTCAAAAATTCCCACAATTTTAAGATCAGTAACATCATAATGGAACAATACATATGAAAGGAACCAGATATCAGCCAAAATTATTATTATGAAAAAGAATTACATTAAAGATTACTTAGGGCTCAATAGCTGCAGCATTCCCCTCAGAACAATTCCCAAAAGCCCCCACAGAAGGCTGCACTCTAAGAAAGGACTCACAGTCCTCATTTCTCTTTCAAGTCACAAAAGACCAAACTACTCAAGTAGCAGAAATATCTGCCTTCCCTGTGCATTCCGAAGATATTGTTGGACCATTTTAATCCCTGTTCACATAAGATACTGTCAGCAGTATCATTGGACATGCTAGCTGGGAGTCAGTCTTTTATAACACAAATCATAGTCATGTAAACAGTAGTGAGATTGAACATCAGTCTTTCACCTCACACATGCAGCTCAGAGTTTGATGTTGGCAAATAATAAAAACCACTGCCGAGATAAGGACTCACAGTACGGGTGCAAATACAGTAATTTTGTAGTGTATATGATAACTATGTTTTCATGCTCCTGATGATGTGCTCACTGTACAGAAGGAAAACAGCACCTTGCTTTCCTCCAATGACCCAGCGTCACAAAGTAGATTCAGAGCCGCTGGCGAGAAGAACATAAATGCACCTCTAAGCTGAGTACTGCCTCTGTGACTGAACTGCAGTTGTGTAAATGATTGCTGGTTCCTTTCAAAAGGAAATGAAATGATGCATGTGTTTATGGGTTTATAATGTGCAGTCTCTTCAGACAGGGCTTTTCAAGGGCATCAGCAGTCTCTAGACTGTCTTGTAATAACCTTGGTTTAGACACCATTAGCAGCATCACTGAAACAGGAGAAGATGTCCTCTTTGAAATGCAATTTATTCGACAAGCATTTAGAGCAAAATCTTTAGGTAATATCCATAACTGCATATAATACTAAAAGGAAAAAGAACAAGAGAGAAGTAGGGTCATTTGAAGGTTACTCACAGCTGTTTTATAGGGAAAGCATTTGCTAGGGAAGCATTAAATAGGAGCTGAAAAGTTTCTTTCAGTTTATACTCATGTTCTCCTCCTTGGGCATTTTGTTTCCACACATCCACATTCATCTACATGCATATATGTGAATTGGACTGTCTTATGCTCAGAACAAACCAGTTCCACCTTCATTTCATGACTCCTTTTTTCATGGCAGCAAATGCATTTGTGTTCCATTTCACCGGCCTCAAAGGAATACCTATAGAAATGAGATTTGTACATCAGTCTGCTGCCTGTTGCTTTCCCAAACTGACCTTTATTTGCTGCTCCAAACGGAAGTACTTCTAAAGAGCAGAGGAACAAAATTTCCTATCTATATTTCTGATTATTCGTGGCATATTTTATCACGATGCTATTTGCCATGCAGGGCCAGATCCTTTGATATCAATGGGGAAAATCCCAGTAACATCAGTGGATTTTGGATCAGGCCCATTCTGGCAAGACAGAAAGAAGCAACTCATGCAGAAATCAGAGTAGGAGAAAACTTCAGTAAGCTCCAGAGCTGTTAAATACCACATAAGAATATGTGAAGCAAGTTGACTTTAGTTGATGTTTTTTCAAAGGGATCTATTTTCCTAACTAAGATCAAGCATTCAGGTCACACTAAGACACTGCTAATGACAGCGCACCCAGTTTCTCTACCAGGAGCTTCTAAACAGCAGGAAGGGGACAAAGAGCTGCAGCCCTTTGGCAACAAGAACACAGGAAGATTAGACATGGGGGTGGGCAGAGAAAGGTTTCCTACTTACACAGAATAGGTACTGCACGTCCCTTCACAAAAAGGCACTGGGACTGGAGCAGCTGATTTACAGTTGTTGTGGACAATATACTGCTCCTTCATGTTGCGTTTGCATTTATGCGGCAGATCGATACCTGTACAAGAAAATGCTTCTGTTAGACTTCTTCAGACTGGGAAGTACATGTTTTGAAAGTTATCTGCTAGGAAATTAAGGGCAGATCAGCCTATTAAAACTTTTTTTGCACTTCATATGCATAACCAAAGAAGCAAATGAGGGTGCAAAGAGGCATTAACACGGAGAAGGAGATCAAAGAGTTTTAGTGTCCCCATTGGAAGAATGAGGCAGATTTTTAGCCTCTGCTGTGAGGTACAAAACCGCACCGCTGCTGTAACAGTCGAGTCTGTGGAAACTGCAGACTCTCAGTGCATGCAGAAACAGGGCTACAAGCAGGGGAGAACCTAACAGTGTTGGAATAGGGAATCGGTGATTTAACGCACTCACATGTCTTACAACAGCCATCTGAAGTCACATCAACTGTCCCCTGTAGTGAAAGCAAACATGACCAGAGTAGTTCAGAGGCACAAATTTCTAAGCGGCTAGTAGCAACCGTGAGAGTTCAGGCATATTCCCTTATCTCTAACCTACACAGATTCTGCATCAGACCTGGTTGTGTACCAATTATATACAAAACAAGGAAGGGAGTGAATTTTCTTAAAACTGCATGTCCTCTCACAAGCCAAGTTAGATACTCTGTAACACATGCCTGACCTTATGCAGGTACTACTGAAGCCCAAACAAAACCCCAAGCCCCAGGGAATGATAGCTGATTATGGAATTGAACAGTCTGACCAAAACCTACCCCAGAGCTAATTCAGGTCAATGGCTCTCTTTGTCCCTGCTTTGGTTTTCGGATCAGGTGTGAAGCCCTACAACAGTTACTGGAAGCCACTAATTGCTGAAAGTCAGGGCATGAATTACTCACTTATGTACCACTTACTTGCTTAGTGATGCACCAGGTACCGGCAGACACCGGTTTCCCCAGGGACCCGTTTTGAGTTGCCTTTTGCTCAACTGCATTCTTAAGTGATGAAAAATCCCACCTTGCTATTGCCCCAGTAATCTTCTCTTTCAAGTTCTAGTGCTTATCCCACAACAGTAAAATATGTAGGTTGTTTGCAAACAGTTTTTCTTACTTCCATGGGACACTCCATTCAGGGATGCAAAAGGACATTTCCTTCAAACAAGGATAATCGGCTCAGAAAGATCAAGAAATACTGAAGTGTCTCATACAAAACAGTAAAGAAACTCCCAGGCCAGCAGGACTCATTGCAGAAGTCTTTTTTTCTCGCTGTAAAGTACTTACTGGGACACAGTTTGATTCTTCAAATGGTAGGCAGACCTTTACTGTGCTAGTCAAGGAAAACTGGCCCGCTGATTCAGTGCATGTGTACTGAGTACAGTTATCATATGGAGCTTTATAACTCTTTCCAACCTAAATAAAAACAGGAAAAAAAAACCAAAACAAAAAAAACCCATCCCAATATAGTATAGCAATAAAAGTAGAATAATGCAAAAATACTACAACCAATGACCTGGCAGAAGCACAGGGTTTTTCATATCACTCTGAAAGTGCAGAGATATCTGGAATTATATCTGCAAATCAAGTACTAGATTCATCTACAACCAGCCCATGCGGAATCCCTTCTGTGGCTGCCTAGGTGGAAAGAATTATGAGGGAATAAAAGATGAAATGGAACAGAAAAGATGCAGAATGCAATAGCAACCAGAGAAGGGATAGCATGAAAGACAACAGTGACTGGTTGACACAGCGTCATTAACCCTTCACAGGAGTAGCAGGCTGTAATAAAATCAAAGAGCTACCCTTGAGTCTCAGTCCATGTCTACACAACACCGTGCTCACAAGACACGATGTATTATTACCTGGGTGTGTTACCAAGTCACACTACATTACAGCAGCTTTTTATTTCTGCCCCAGCAAATTCAGAACTAGTGGTAGAACCGTTATATCAGCTCATTCACACTATTTAACCCTGTATCTCCAAGACAAGATAGTGACCCAGTTTCACAACAAAGCAGTATGATGTGAAGCCAGCTTATGCGTCTCTGCAGAATTACACAGTGTCACCATCCTCTCCAAATTCTTTCTGTTGCATGTCAGAAGGAGGTAGAGTAACATGAATTCTATTCCTGCCAGACACACATAACTTTCAGCGCAGCAGAGAGCAGCTGTATAAACATCTACATTTACTTTGGAAATACAGACATTTTCAAATCTCCCAGAGTTCTTCCTAACCTCAAAATGTGTGACACTGGTTCAAAAAATGCTGAGGTCTTTTTGATAATCTAGCCTTGTGTGCAGAGCAGGGAAGTGCTTACCTCAATGGTCACATTGCCAAAAGGAAAATTTGCCACGCATGCCACTTGCTGGCACTGGCTGCAGCACTGACCGTCCTCTTCCACACTGCGGAAACCCTGGGGGAATAAAGTTTGCATTTAGCCATGTTATCTGATGTCTTGTTCATGAAACACCTTTGGATCAAAGCCACAATGGAGATGACAGAGGAAATAAGTCAACTTTCTGGTTTCATTTCTGTTGTCTGTAGAAACCTGTTGGAACAACTGTAAGTCTGACAATCAAAGCTGATAATTTTTTCTCATATTGAATGGTGACTTAAGGGTACCTCTGTTACCATCAAGACCCTGTTCTTCTGGCTAACATACAAGTCAGGCCAAATACATTCATTCAGTGTATGATCACTAGCACAACCTACTACCAGTGCTTGGTCTGATATGATTATCCACAAGAACTGCTGCTATCAGACATGTGAAGATCATGCAACAATTATTCCCTTCCCTGTGTTTGAGGTCTCTGGGTGGGTGTGGCTTGCTTCAGGATAAAGGATAATGGTTTTATCCATTTTTAGGATTGACAGTGGTCTGGCCTTATCTGGGCAAGAATGGAAGAGAAACCACTCTGCTTATATTCAGTAATAGACTGAACAGTTTGTGTGCAAACTCACAGCTCACGAGTACTGACAAGTATCTGAAAACCTATAAACTATTGTGCAGTTTCTTTGCAATCTTAACTTTTGAGATGACTGTGGGCAACACCAACAGAACTGCACAAATGTTGTTTTTCAGCAGTCAGTTTGCCCTTGCTTTCCCTCAGGGCAAGTCTCCAAGGATGGTCTCTTAAACATGCTAGACCAAAAGTAACCAGCATCTTAAAAAGGACTTTACAAAAAAAAAAATAATCTAATAGATTATATCCTTCTATCTTTCAGTGGGGAAGCAGTTATTCTATGTCAGTTTTTAGAGTACAACATCTCAACAACCGTTGGTCATGGTTGAGCAGGCTGAGTGTGCAGCACTGACCTGCTGGCAGGTGGTTTGGCATTTCACTGGAACACACCGGATATGATTGGTCTGTGTCACAACATCCTGTTCATCTGTGCACACACAGTCCTCACAAGACCTTTTAGGCACCATTGCCCCAGGCTGGAAATACAGAGGAGGAGACAGGCCATGGCAAGAATTCAGTGGGTTCTAGAATAAACTTAACATTCCCAAGACTATCAAAACTGAATGTTATGCTTTTGCTTTATTTTTAGAACATCCTGAAATTAGTACCTCCAGATCTCTATAACCTCACACTGCCAGTATCACAAAATGAACTGAAGGCTGACACTCCCAAGTGCATCAGTGGTGTTAAATAAGTTATTACAATATCTCATAAATTCCATGCATCAATTTTCATTCATTTTGACCTAGTAGTTAATCTTACAACATCTAATGAAATTTAAAATTTGTACTCAATCACAATTCTGACTTACTGACTCTAAAATACTGGTCTCTAGCATTACCTGCTCAGGAACAGTTACAACAGTACATACTGTCAGGGAAAAATTACAGGCATTGTAATCCTACTTTTTATGTGCCTGTGGACAAGAACATTTCAGAAAATTCTGACTTAGGCAGCATTAACCTGTGGAAAGAAATGTGTGGAAGAAAACCTACCTTAAATTCAACTCCTTCAGAAACACATACACCTTTTGGTACTGTAAGAAAAATGAAAATTAAAAGGATGTGCTAAGAATGATGTAAACAGTTACTCTTCTTATCTGTGAATTGTGAGTGATTTAGAGGAGACATAGAACTGAACTTATTCAGTAGCCTTAATATTCCACACAAAAGGGGAAAAAATAACTAGTACATAGTGCTAATTGTTATTTGGAACCTCACATGTAACATCTGTTCAGATGTTATGAATGAAGTGGGGGATAATTCTATATCCTGGTATTTTCCATATGGGCAAATCTATTTACCTCATGGGTTTTTACCCATACTTGAAATTAGTTGAGCTTTTCTTTATTGTTAACCACCTTACTGGTAGCAAAGCCAACAGGAAGCTGTGTCAGGTATGTGAATCTGGAGTTACAATTTGTCAGCAGAGCTTCTGGATGGGTTCAATGTAGCTGACATTCAGTATCTGACCAATAACTTGCACTCACTGAATACTAGCTAAAGAGAACCTCCACCTCCCTCCCCAAAAAAGCACCAGCTGTAAAAGCTGGAAAGGGAGAGGCTACTGCTTATGATTTTGACTTATTTAGAAAAAAATTGAGCAGTTCAATGAATAAATAAAACCCTTTAAGGAAACATGGTACTTACTACAGGAGAAAATAGGACAGCAACCATCCTCAGATATAGCAACCACTGGCTGGAAGCCTAAGTCACATCCTGTTTTGTTGATAATGCAGGTTTTTATATCACATTCTACAATAGACAACAGAGATAAAGTAAGCCAAAGCATTCCATCCAGCAGTGTTACTTGCACACAAAGCTTGAGCATCCAAGGAATTGGGTAGAAATATACGATTCTTGAACCACACATTTTTTGAGTTTGGAACATGTCCAGATGAAGTATCTCTAAGCATGCTTTACTGTAAAGCTCTTCCCTGGACATATACTTCTGGCCCTTGTTCCTGCTTCTCTTCCCTCACTTGGGGGAAAAACCCTTCACATCAAAGAAGTGACAGAGAAACAAATCGGGGTAAAGTTAAATGAGTCAGAGAGAGATAAAAATGAAGAGGTGGTGGATGAGAGCAAAAGATGTAGAGGTTGGGACACGCAAGGCAAAGCACCCTGACAATGTCCACTGTTCCCTTCAAGGCATCCAAGAAACCTAATGGACCTCTGTCTGGCAGCATGAAGGGATGAGGAAGAGAAAACCATTCCACCACCATTTTCAGGATACCCTGTCCTGCACTCATAGGTGCTGAGAATGGCCAGGGTTAGGGACAGCTTGACGAGGAGGTCCTGTGCCGTGTTGGGCATTTGGGAGGATGCAAATGGAAAGGTGAGGGCAGAGATATATCAAGAACCACCACAGGAAGCCTTGGGGGAGTCTGAAAGATGAGAACATACACTCTTACTGGATGAACCTCTGTGCAAGAATCACCCTCTCATTTCAAAAGTGAGAAGAGCCAGAGGATACTTTGAAGCACCTGGTCATCCCAATGATCTGTGGGGGATTTTCCAACATAAGTGTCTGATGGCTCATGGCACTAGTTTAGAATACAAGCCAGACCAGAAGAAGTATCTTCTGATAGCAAGAACTCCTGACATGTAGATAGAAGAAATGACCTCTCCAATGTTATTTATCTGAATTTGGTACCTGTGGGGTACCAGATCTTACTTGAGGGTTGCTGCTAAAGGCAAATGAGACCACATTATGACATCTGAATTATCTACTCACCACAGACTGTATCTGTGCAGCATGGGTCATCCAGACGTGTTTTAATTTTGTGTACAAAGCCCTCTTTAGTGCAGTTGATAGGTGCAGATTTAGCACAGGGGCGGGGGAAGCAAGAGATGTTCAAGGTCTCTTCATCACAAGTACAGTATTGACAGTCATGCTCCCAAGCCTCTCTAGGCTGTGTAAACAATAGTGATAGTAGTTCAGAGAGAAAACATAGAAGCATTATATTAATGAATGCTTGCTTCAAGACAATGTGGGGCTGAATTACCCTAGTTTATATGGTAGGAAAATCACAGTTCAAATTCCAGAGGGAGGAGAAGGGAACAAAATGAAAAGATGCTATTATCTGACACCTTCCTTTGCAGGTATATGTGTTTCCAGAAGGGAAGTCTGGTAGTTCTACCAGGAAACAGTGATTCCCACAAACTGCTATTGCAGTTCGTTGCTTAGGATTAAAAGAAGAAATTAATGCAGTCATTTTTACAGGTCACATCACCCAGATATAGTATAAAGACAGTATTTTTCTTTTTTCTTACCTGTTTCACTGACCCATCTTGTGCAGTGCAACCTATAAAATCAATTACAGATTACTTTTACGGTAACTGAACTGGGGAAAACAACAGAAGCAGGAGGATAGGAATAGAAGGAAAGTCTTGAAATCTGAGAAACAGCCACAAAGAAAGATCCAGAGTGCAAAGTTACAGGTTCTGTGTCCAAAACCGTCCAAAGATCCTCCTCTTTCTTCTTCTGAACATTGCACTTCCTGCCTAAGAGCAGGCAGAAACTGCCAACCTGAAACAATTTCAGCCTAGGTCAGGTTAGTATCATGGTCTTCCCCTATTTCCTCTGTACCCAGAACATCCCCAATAAGAGGGCCAGGACTTCTAGTCAGGCTCTTACCCCTTCCCATTGCACCATTTACATTATTTCTTACCACAGACAGAAACACAAATGCCATCATGATCATTCAGCAGAATTTTTCCATCAGGACAGTAGCATCCCTCAACAAACACTGGTGTGTTATTTTGGGAGGGAAGGGTTTTTCTAACGACTCCTCTGTAAAATTAGAATATAAACAGGAATGAATGAGAGGTAGGAATGTGTCCCTGGGCAATCAGACACCTAATTCCCAGGGGAATGTGAACTTCCAACCTTTCTCTTCAATTTTCAAGATACAAACTTGAAAAACTGCCTTAGGAAATGACCCACCTGCTGAAGCAAGTGTCTCTTTTTACTTCTCCGCATGGCTTGTATACCTGATCCTGAACACAGCTGGCCTCTGTGGAGCATTACAACATATAGGTTAGAAAGCCCAGACCTATGTATATTCTTCGTTGCACGAGGGACGAACTGCACACAGTAACGCAGCCTTCCCCATGGGTCCTCGCAGCCCAGGCTCCTGCCCATCGAAGGGAGTTCCCTTCAGCTTCAGCAAGAGGGGATCGATGCATTCAGCAAGCTGCTTGCGACAGTACCGGTAGTGCTTACCCCTGAATCACTGGATGCCCCTGAGCAGGGGAAAGCACTGAGGGAAAAGCTGTGTGCTGCCACCTAGTGACGGAGGTATAGGTAACACAGAGGGCTCCTCATCTGAGCTGCTTGGGAGAGAGACCATGAGCCAATTTCCCAATAGTTTTGTGCCAATTCTGGACTGGAACAGCCTCTTTGACTTGTTCCTGCTTTTTCTCAGTTCCAGAGCAGCTCAGGAAGGATTGAAGTCTGATGATATGGAGGAACAAAACCAGGTGTGTAGGTGAGGAAAGAACAGACCAGGGCTGTTTCACCACCAGCAGGTCTTTCCAGGCTTACCACACTGTCCATTCGCCTGACTCCTCCAGTCCACACAGACCCCGTGGAGCCCACACAATGCTGCATATGTCTGCATGCTCTGGCACTCGGAGCTGGGGTACTGTTCTGAGCACCCACTGGCCACACACGCCTCGTAGTAGGGCTGTGGGTGGACCACGCTGTGACACTCGGTCAAGTTCCTTTGCAAAGCAAGGAGACAGACATGGCATTTCACTTTCTTGGGCTACTTCCAAAGAAGTATTCAACCCATAACCAAACTTGTCCCACCCCAGAGGCCTCAGGGTAAAGATAAAGCTACAAATTGCTCTGATAGGGAGTACACCCACACGGTTTAATTAAGAGTGAGCTTTATCTCCCATTCTTTACAACGCTTTGAAAGGAAGCAATTTTATGTCGAACTAGTACTTGCAAAGGAAAGTCTTCTGCACAGCTCACAGCCATTATTCGATATGCTGACATTTTTATGCCAGCATGCTTGACAATCCTGGTTTAAACCGCAGATTTATTTAAAGAACAGGCACACACATTTACTTACTATATTCTGACTGAATTTCTTTTTATCAAAAGCTTTCAGATATGGAATTATAACTAGTTCCTGGTTGGCTTCTCCAGAAATGACAGGCAGGGGAAGTGCCAAGCAGCAGGTACTATTGAGAGAGGACTGATTTTGATGATACAGCTGAAAAGTGTCTGCCAAACTCAGGAACATTCACACGTAATTTTACTGCTCAGTTTTACAAGGTATGCTAGACTTCATATTTTCATCATTTCCTATAAGCAATTCACCTAAGACAATGTAGTGAAGCACAAAATTATCTTGTGGGCTTATTTTTCTGGCACTTTTGCAAGATGTCTTACCAGATGATTTTACACAGATTGGAAGGCTCACAGTGCTGATGATCTTCAATCTCAGCTGGTTCTGAAATACCTGGGTTACAATATCTGTTGGTAGGACCTGAGACTTTCCAATCTAATGCCATCTCTTTGAAGGACTTGATAACTTCACCATTCCTTTTCATAGCACCATCAAATTTCTGGTTGGTACAGGTACCTGGTAGCAATGTAAAAGCAAAGTGAAAGTTTGAGGACAGTTGATACTGATGAATCTGCTTTTAGAGAAAACCTGGAGGGAAGTTCTCCTTGTGGGAAGATAGCAACATGTGGGGTCCTATCTGAGTTCACGAGAACTGTCTGTGGGAAAGAAGTCTGGAAGAAATAGTTTGCCAGTTACTCATCAAAACCAGAGTTGATGTCTTGGTTGATGCCTTTCTCCTGATGCTAAAGAGACTGAGATGTTTTTATCTAGCACAGAACCCTCCAGATTTTGTACATTCCCGTATTAAATAGATATGATCAAGAAGAAAGGCTTAGAAAGAGCCTATCTCCATCCACCAACAGGCTGTGAAGAGAATGAAAGTGACTTAAAACTCTGTCTTTTGACAGTGTCTTTCCACCAAATAGAAATATATCTATTAAAATTTGGGAGAAATAGAAACCAGTGGATTTGCAAGCATTTAGAGATGTTTACAAGGGCATGAGAGAAAGAAGTAGAAAAATTTATTGCGTTCATTACTGGCAGTTGATGAGGACACTCACCACACAATCCCATGGTACTGTTATAAAACTTTCCAAAAGGCAGTTTTATGTAAAATGCAAGTCGACTATAGGAGACATAAACTTCTAATTCAGCAATTTCTACTATGACGTAGAGGCCGGAACTGGTTATACTGATACCATTCTTGGAAATGTCTGAAACAATTTTCTTATCATTAAACAAAATCTAAAAAGAAGAGAAACAAAAGTCTGTATGGACACCCTTCTGTTGAGTAAGTTATAAGGTTTGTGCAACTGGAAAGTAGAGCAGCACAGCTTCATACTTCAGGTGCACCAAAAGAAGTCTGTCAAAGACAGTCATTTAAGCAGTTCTCTATGATTCCTTTTTATAATGTCGTAATTTCATTTTTAGTATTCATGTCAGTGTCCTGGGTTCAGCAGTAGCAGTCATTTTTCTCCTTCTTAGTAGCTGGTGCAGTGCTGTGGTTTTGACTTTCAGCCTGGGAACAGCACTGATAACACCTATGTTTTCAGTTGTTGCTCAGTAATATTTACTCTGACCAAAGACTTTCTGAGTCTCATGCTCTGCCAGCGGGGAGGGGAAGCTGAGAGGAAGCAGGGACAGGACACCTGACCCAAACTAGCCAAAGAGGTATCCATACCACAGCACGTCATGCCCAGGATGTATAACTGGGGGCAGTTACCTGGAAGGGCGAAATCACTGCTTGGGTCAAGGCTGGGTATCAGTTGGCAGGTGGTGAGCAGCTGTATTCTCTTCCCTTGTTATTTCCCTTATCATTATTATTGGTGGTGGCAGCAGTGATTTGTGTTATACCTTAGTTACTGGACTGTTCTTACCTCAACCCGTGCGAGTCCCCATCTCTCTGGGAACGGGGGGAGGAAGCAGGGGAAGTGAGTGAGCAGCTGCGTGGTTCTGTGTTGCTGGCTGGGCTTAAACTATGATAGTATCTTACTGTCTCTAACTGCCACCAATGTCTCCTGTTTATCCCAGTTTTGGGGCTACACCTCCATTAGTGGGATGCTCCTCTTGCCATCACCGCACCCTCTGGTGGCCTCTCTCTTGAACCCATGATCCTTTTACCTGTGCTGTTCCAGTCTGAGCACAGGATCTTAAATATCAACATTTCTTCTCATTTAACAAGTTTTGGTTTTTTGTTTGTTTGTTTGGTTTGGTTTGGTTGGTTTTTTTGTTTTCCTGGTGTGATTTACATATGCATCAATTTACTTTTTTTGTTGCATCTAAAGGGAGACAAAGGGGAAAAAGGAAAATCATCGAAAACTAGACTTAAGAGTATAAAAATTGAAACAGCTCTTAGGATATGTCTGGATCTCCCTTCGCTAAATCCTCAGGCAATAATCACAAAATAACATTAATGAGACAATTCTTGGTTTAAGACATTATTTGCATCCATTGTCTCTCAGGGCTAAACTG
>JBCJKH010059565.1:0-16388 GCA_039877255.1 Loriculus beryllinus | reverse complement strand
GTTTTGTTCTTTCAGGGGAAGTTCAGAAACCTATTTTTTTATATATCGGTAATACAGACTGTGCTGCCCCATGAGCAAAAATCTACTTTAATGTAGTTGACCTGGAAGGGTGCAGCTGGTGCACAGTCTTACAAATTGTCTTACATATAAGTAGTCTTACTGATTTTTGATAAGTTAATTTTTCATAAAAGAAAGATTTTAAAATTTAAAGTTCCTACATGGAAACTCATTATTTTCCCCTGAAATTCTGCATGGAGAGACACAGGTCATATCTAAATGAAAAGAGTGCTGTTTCAAACAAAATAACTGCCTTCTTCCCTCTTCTTTACTGCATGTGCATCTTAAAGAACCAAAAGTCACAGAAACAAAAGATAAGGCAAAACTTTTTCTATTAACATACTTCCCATGAAAGCTGAGGTGCTGTGGATGTATATGGGTTGTGAATAGATATATATCTACAACCCTTACCTTATTATGTATCTTACAGTCTATGGGCAAACTGATGGTTTCTTACTGTGAAGATCAAGTGACTTGTTACTATATTTAAACTCTTGGAGGATGATTAGCAGAGGAAAATAGTCTATCTAATTCAAAATATAGTACCAGGACCATGAGTACATCAACAGGCTGCCCTGAGCAGCCTCCAGTGGGACTTCTACCCACACCCTCTGCCCATGAGCCTAGGGTGCCAGATTCAGCCAAGGTCTTGGTCACTGCCTAAGCTATTTGTATGTGTATCAAGCTCCAGTTTGGTCTCCGGTTCTGTCTCCCGGATGGCCTTTGGTGTCATGTTGTAGTCTTGTCTCCAGTCCTGTATCTAACCCTTGTCTTTTTTTGCTCCTGACTGGACTTGCTGGATGGAACAAGTTGGGGGTCCCAGAGGTGAATGCAGTACTCCAGGTGAGATCTCATGAGAGCAAAGCAAAGGAGCAGCATCACCTCCCTTGACCTTCTGGTCATGCTTCTTTTGATGCAGCCCAGTATACAGCTGACTTTCTGGGCTGCAAGCACACATTGCCAGCTCATAGCTAATTTTTCATCCATCAGCACAAGGCTGTTCTCAATCTATTAGTTCCCCAGTCTGTACAGATACTAGTAATTGTACTTGGCTTTCTTGAACTTCATGAGGTTCACATGGACACATTCTTCAAGTCTGTCAAGGTCTCTCTGTATTGCATCCCTTCTCTCTAGTGAATCAACTGCACCACTCAGCTTGGTGTCTCTTGCATACTTGCAGGGGGACTCTGAGTTGATTATCTTGTTGAGCTGTACAAACAGTCCTAGATACAGTTTTGATTAGTTAAACTAACACTTTTCCAAAGAATTCTTAGGCATGGAAATACCCAGAAATTAGCATTAAACTAAAATAATTCACAACTGGCACTTTTCCAGGAGGCATTTTGCATTATTCTAGTTGGCCTTGTGCCAGAGAGTGATTTGAGTATGTTTCATTTCCTCCTATTTTTGTTGACTATATGTATCTATTTGACTCAAATTCCTCATATGTGTACGTGTTTACATAGGTTTTTTCCTTAAAAATCAACTGAGTATATTTGAACAAAGACACAATAAGGTAGTGACCTTGATCAAGAACGGTGTCTGAACAGACTCCTATAAATCTTCAGGGACAATGAAATAAATTCTCTCCAAGGCACATTTTAGAAATTATTCTCCCTCCAGCTTTGAAAGTCATACGATAGACCTGTTTAGTTTGGTTCCATACCGAGACAATGACACCAGCACCATGCCTTCCAAGCCCTACTACAGAATTTAGTGGGTAACCTTTCGACAGTAGAATTTAATAAGTTTTACTGTATTTTAGAAGCTGCAGCTGAAATTAGACTGACAGGATATAACAGGATGCACACATGACAATGAGTCAGAACAGCTTTGAGAAGACAATGTTTAAGATAAATATTTTTAATTTCCTTTTAACAGACAGATTTTGTCTTCTACTACTAAGCAAAATACTAATTTGTTTCATAAGCATATTGTAATTATGTTAACCATGGTTACAGGGTTTATCAGTGGAACTATAAGCATCTAACAACATGTTCTACAATGACAAAAAAAGGAGACTTTTTTCTAGATTTTTACTGTTGACCTACTGACTCACATTCAAATTACCAAGTTATTTATAAAATTTCCAGTCTTTCTACTGAGAATTATTTTTAATTGTATACATTACTTTATAGAGGGGTGTGCAGTAGCATTTTGCTGGATTATTCTTTGTCATTGCAGTACAAAGTCTGTCTTGGTGAAGAAGAGGGAATAGATAATCTTTTCTATAAGTTAAATAAACCTATGTCGGGGTAAGTCTTCTGCTTTCTGTCATCATGATAATAATCAAAATAACAGAAGGCAAAAGCAAGCAGAAGATGTGTTTACCCTGTTCTGGCCTGAGTGTATCCATTATTTTCCACTCAAAGGTATCTCAACAGGTTGGGAGGGCAGACTGGCAGGAAATCCACGAAGCTTAGCAAAGGCAAATGCATGTTTCTATGCCTGGAATGGAATAATCCTCATGCAAGAATAAAGGCTTGGACATGACTGACTAGAAAACAGCTTTGCGTGAAAGAATCTAGAGGTCCTGGTGGACAACAAATGAAACATAAATCCACAATGTGTTCTTGCATTAATAAAGGCTAACTATGTTCTATGCTTTAAATAAACAGGGGTGTTCTGGAATATTGGTTATTCAGGGGGAGTGGTTATTTCTGATTCAGAGGGAGTAGTTATTTCCCTCTGTGTAACATTTATAAGGTTGCATCAGTATCCAGCTGTAGTCCCCCTTGTACATGAAAGTTGTTAACCACATGGTGCAGATAGCTATTGAGATGACTGGGGACTAGAGCACAGGATATATGAGGAGATGATGAGAAAGCTGAGTTTGTTCAAACTGGAAATTAAGTGTTCTACTACCCAGTAAGTGGTTATAGAGAACGTTGATCCAGACTGTTCTTGGTAGTGCATAGCAAAAGAATAAGGGGCAGCAGAAGCAAGTTAGAGCAAAAGAAAAATTTAATTAGATGTAAAGTAATAATTTTCATAATAAGAATGGTCAAACTATAGACCACATTGCCCAGAGAAACTGTACAAACTCTGTTCTTGGAGGTACACATTCATAGTTATACTGAACAAAGTTCTGGGCAACCTGTTCTGACTTCAGATTTAGGTCTAACCATTAAATGCTCTTAGCAGGAGTTTGGACCTCATTCCACCTGAAGCAGCCTTTCAACCTTAGCTGTTCCATGAAGCTGTTTAATATCCATCATTGACATAGGCAGTGGGATGGAGTGCATCCTAAGCAAGTTTGCAGATGACACCAAGCTGGCACACATGACGAACAGGATACCATCTATAGAGACCTTGACAAGCTTGAGCAGTGGGCCCGTATGAACCTCATGAGGTTCAACAAGGCCAAGTGCAAGAGCCTGCACCTTAGTTGGGGCAACTCCTGGTATCAGCACAGGTAGGGAAATGAAGAGACTGAGAGTGGTGAAACACTGGAACAGGTTGTCTAGAGAAGTAGTAGATGCCCTATGCCTGGAAACATTCAAGGTCAGTTCGGAGGGGGCTCTGAGCATCATGATCTAGTTGAAGATGCCCCTGTTCACTGCAGGGGGGTTGGACTAGATGACCTTTAAAGGTCCTTTCTAACCCAAATGATTTTCTGATTCTGTGAATCTATGCTTCTGTAAATGAATGTGAGCTATTCCAAGATTATTGTTTTCTAGACTTCATATTTATTTCTGTTTTAGCAAAACGGTCACTTAAGAGTTTTAAAAGGTTGAATGACCCTAGATTTTTCCCTGAAAGGACATAGCTGTTTAATTTATTTATTTCTTCTCGGAAAAAGACAGCCTTAATCCTTTGGTTGAGAAGACTAATGCTAATTTAATGGTATAGCTCAGCAAAAAAAATGTGCAGGGGAAAAAGCTTTCAAGTCAGAATGATGTCACAAACATTCCAGCTACTAATGGGAGTAACCTGGGACTTTCTCCATTGCTAAGGCAGAGTAATGATAACTGAGCAGTGGCACTGTTAGAATTAGAATGTAAGTGTAGTTGAGCAAATCCTTTTCCTCATTCCTACAATTTAGGATGGCCTACAAAAGAAACTATCAAAAGCACATACTAAATGAATACCTCACATACATGGTTGCTTTAGATTTGAAATACAGCTCTTCAGAGCCTTACAAGACAGGAGGGACTTCAAAAGAGCTGAAATATGGCACACAGAAATGTTAAGTCAAGATGTCAGAGAAAAAAACCCCACACATTTTTAAATTGAATTTACTCACTTAGCATCCTCTTTCCCATCATTTTGCTGATACTCTTCCTGTTGAGTTGTCTTAGCTGGCTCAGTTGAGTTTTCAGTTTTTGAAGGCTCAGGTGCTTTTGCTGGTACTGTATCTAGAAAAAAGGTTTTAGTTTTTGAATAACAATTTTTAAAGGATTATGGTGGTATTTTTTTTGAGGAATCACAGATTGGCTGACATTATTTCTTTAGTGGACAAGCACTGCACAGCACTGATTCTGGGACCTGGCCTTTGAATACTTTCCTTTAAAAATCTATTACAGTGCCAGCTGTCCAGAACATGGTTATGATGACTGTACCTTTTAGAATGTGTAACTCATTTGTGGTTTTTAAACTAGATGCATCTGTAGCAAGGTCAGCAATGGTCAATACAGAGCTCTTCTATATTTATAAGTGACAAGAACTTATGCAGTATGATGAAGTTTAGTGTGTGCTTATTTAAAAAATAAAGGACAGAAGGATAGATAGATCTGTACAGAAATTCCTTGTAAAATCCAGGAAGAAAAATGAAGAGTAGCTTATTTGCTTATGCATAGAAATGCTAATGACATTATTTATACTGCGGTGTTTGAATTACATTAAAACTCTTGTTGTTTCAGCTGCCATGACAGTCCTGTTTGCTCCTGAGTAAATTTTGATTGAAGTATATCACTAAGGATGTGAGTACATAGAACTTTGGCTAGTCTATTATTTGATTTTTGTTGCAAGTACTTTTTAGAAGCTGTGTAAGTAGGAAGTTTGCAGTTTGAAATTATGTAAATGGTATAGTCTCTTGCCATTTCAATGGCCTTAGGTGCTGAATTTTTATAATTAGTCTTATATCTTTATTTTAAATTTTCATGCTGAAAAATAATTTGAAAGCTCTCATCAGTTTGACACTTTGGATAAAGGAGGAACAAACTCAGCCTTCATAAATACTTTAAGCAATATCATTATAGAGGTAAAAGCTTGGCAGAAAAACATCATAGCAAATAAATCAGGAGCATTTTATGTACTTTAAACTCAAGACAGCTTAAAGAAAATCAAACCTTGAGGTTTGGTTTTGGTTTTTTTTTTTTTTTTTATAGGTAGTTTAAGAGTAGTTTTCTGGTAGTTTACCTCCATTTTTAGAGAATTTGTATTAATATCAAACAGCTAAAAACAGTTGCAACAGTAAATTGTTAAGCTGCTTACAAGGAAAGTGGCTACTTGAAATGGCATTGAAACAAAAGTAAGTGAAGGACAGCGGATCAGTTTGCTTACAGCACTTGATAAACCAAACTACACTCCTACTGCCATTCATTCATATTTGTGCTCATATTTTCTTTCAAGTATCTGTTAAGAACAACACAGTGTTTCTTGAGCTTCGTTTCTGACTTCTACCAGGTGAACAATCTGATTTAGGACCAGTGGAGCACTTCTAGATTTCTTTTTTTCTTAGTGAGAAAAAATTTTTGATTTTTTTTTCTTAGTAAGGTTAAGAATTGTGTGAGCCCTAGTACTCTTACGGGAATTAATTTCTTAAAGAGGATCAGAGACAAGACCTAGACAAAGGTATCTGTGGATGGCAGAAATAGTCAACTCAGAGCTGGACAAGGAACTGAAGAGAATGTGAAGACATTCACATTCCTCTTTAATGTGCTGGTCAATTGGGGTTTGACTTAGCAAGTTCAGGGTTTAATTTTCAAACAGCGCCTTGGAGAAACCGTTGAGTATGAATAGACAGTGCACAGGATTTGTATTATTTACCACCTGTAAGCTGGAGAGATTTTTACCTTCCAGAGGTGTTCTTGAGCTATGTACATAAATATTTGAAAGATACCAATAGATTCATGAAGATGTCAAGAAAAATAAACACAAGAAATCTGTGGATGAAGGAGAGAAGAGGCTTCAGTTCTGACACTACAAAATACAAACTTCAGTGACTTTCCAATGAATGTTTTTTTGAACAAATGCTCTGTGCAGGGGAAAACAGTTCAGAAATCAGTGGGGTAGAAGTAAAATAATCAGTAAGTATGTCCATCTTAACACCCAACTTCAGTTGCTAACAAAAGTTTCATAAGTTTATTTTCCATGCAAAGAAACAAAAATGGTATAAAAGAAGCTGGATTTGTTTTCCTAGAATTTAGCCCTGTCACTCACATGAAAAATGGAGATCTGCAAGGAATTAAAGGACTTCACATCAGCAGGAGTAGAAACAAGCTGATTAAACAGATTCAAGTTCTCAGTAATCTTTGAAAAATACATTTTATGCCTGTTGACTGAGTGCCAATGAAGAGTATAAAGGACAAGAAGACAAGAGGGCTGGAGCACCTTTCCTGTGAAGACAGGCTGAGAGAGCAGGGCTTGTTCAGCCTGGAGAAAAAAAGGCTGTGGGGAGACCTTAGAGCAGTTTCCAGTTACTGAAGGGTGTCTACAAGAAATCTGGAGAGGACCTTTTCACAAGGGCTAGGACGAGGGAGAATGGCTTTAACCTGGAAAAGGGTAGGTTTAGATTAAAATTAGAAATTCTTTACTGTGAGGGTGGTGAGACATTGGAACAGGTTGACAAGTTGTGGCTGCTTCATCACTGGAAGTGTTCAAGGCCAGGTTAGATGGGGCTTTGAGCAACCTGGTCTAGTGGAAGGTGTCCCTGCTTATGGCAGAGGAGTTGGAACTAAGTGACACAAACCATTCTATCTACCTGTGATTATCAGGAGCTTACAACTTGGTCATAGTCCATGTAGAGTTAGTGCCTTATTAGCAGAGGTTTTACAGCAACAGTGATTTTGTACCTTTAATAAATATATCTGCTTTATTTCTACCTACAGGAGGACCAAGTGACTACCTTTTATATAGAAACTACTGATTAAAGCTTTCCTTTGAGAAGAGAAAATCTTGACTCTGGGCCTTGTTTATTTGCAATAGAGTCAAATTTTCATTCTGAGAATTATTTTTTTCTTTTTTTTTTTTTTTTTAAAGATTCAACAATGTTATAATATAAATACATACTGAAATTAAAGTTCTTCATTCTACCTATAAGGTTAGTGTTACAAGTAACTTCTAGGTTAGTTCCAGACTCTGTGTTATATTTTATCTTTCCAAATTTCACAGGTTTTTGCATTCTTTTCTGCACCCTGTCCCAGCAATTGGTAAGGCCACAGAATTCCCTCCTACATCTCTCTAGTCTAGACTTTATTTGGGTAGCTAGGGAACCCTACTGGAATGTGAAAGATACAGGTTTGAACTCCCTTATTATGCAAGTGGAGGCAAAACAGCTATGCTAATATATAAAAGGTGGCAACTTTCAGCAGATTCTGCTGCTTTTCAGTTTTGGTGAAACATTTAGCAGAAAAGAGAATATACCTTGAGTACCAAAACAAAAAAGTACTCACTGAGAGAGAGTCTGGAATGGACTGAAGTTTCTTTTGAGCAGCCCTTCCTTTGAAGTGCTACACATTCAGGGATGTCAATTAAAATTCTCAGTTAATTGGTTGTTTTGTGTGTTTTTTTTTTTTTTGTGGTTTTGTTATTGTTATTGTTTTGTTTTGTTTTTTTCTTTTATTTTTTTTTTACTCTTCCTAGGCTTCTCAGGATATAGATTTTCTGACTATGAAAAGCACTAAAATCTCACACATTTAAAATGGCACTTGCATATAAGTTGCAGGCAGGTATATAACGTGTTATATGTCTTCTGGGTACTTTCCAAAGCATCTAGGCTCTGAAGATAATATCACTGGGAATTAACATGGTAATCTCCCAGATGGAAGGTTCTGTCTACTTTATGATCCAGCAGTGCAACTGTAGCACATATAAAGAAAAAATTATAGCTTTAGTCTAGATTTTTTACTCAAGTTGTACCAAGAACAAAGCTATGTCAATATGAACTTTAGTAAAAGATACATAAATATGCCTTTGAATCTTTGAGACACTTGTTGATTTAGTATAAGTAGGAAAACCAAAACCCAGAACGTTGGAGACAGGCCAGTTCCTTGTGAGGGAACAGAGAGATGAGGACAGACTTCAGAAGAGCAGTACTTAACTACGGTGCTGAGAGGATTTAGAGAAAGAGAAAGAAAAGGGATGAGTTGGAAAGAATCATACTGAAAGGATCTGCTAGGAGTTGTGATACAGAGAATGATAATACAGACACCCGTTAGCAGGTGGAGTCTTGATGTGGCCTTCTAAATAGAATAACCATAATCCCGACAGTGACATTTGTATAGCCAGTCAGTTATAGGAAGAGATAAACATGCAAAGAAACTATAGCAATTGGATTCAATATCACAGAGAACCTGTAATTAGGTGAATCACACTTTGGAAGGGAAATTCAGGGAACAAATAATAAAAAAAGTAATTATCCATTATGGAAAAAACTGGCTAAGGACTGAGAATTAATTACAGAGTGAGCTACTGAAAGAGTGTGCACCTGAGGAGGTGGACATGAGGAAATGAGTAACCAGCAAAGAAGCCAAAAGTACCAGGTGTTGCTGAGTGATGTTAAGTGTCCAAGTTTTAACCAAATGGGCTCCAATTGTGTTCTAATCTGTGCTGGGAACATCAGGCTGCCTTGTGAAGTGCTCGGAGAAAGGGAGAAGGTGATGACTAGTTTTGGCCATGTGAGAAGGAGGGTTGAGTTAAGCTCTACTGTTGACTTGTTTTTCAAGTCTACAGAGCTGCAAAACACAATTGTGATTAGGGGCTTTACTCTTTACTAATCTATTTTATTCTGGTTATATCAAAGAAGCTAATAGATCTTGAAAAGGCTTTTCTCTAACTGGTTTTGAGTTTTCCATTTAAATTATCTCTCTTAACTTGTGCTGGATGAGCCATTGTTGTGTTTTTAATAATTCTATCCAAATATGTATGTATACAACAAAATGCTTTCTCCTGTCTCCTGTCCTTTGCTTACCCACAGTTATTTCTATTTTCATTTTCCAGCTGCTGTCCACATAATTTTAGGTCTGATGCAATGTTCACCAAGTTTTGCAATAGTCTTTGTTTAGACCTTCCTGTGAACTGCTTGAGACCTGCCTCGCTTTTCTGCCCAGAATAAAAAGCTGATGGAGTTCCTTATTCAGCTTGGATGGTAAGGACTTAAGTACAGGGTGCTGGAATTCAGAAGCTTCTCCTGAGGAGAGGACCCTATGTTAGTTTTCTGGCTTGTATAGCTGTTGTCTTTCTGACTTATTAATACCCACATGCAAAATGAGAAGCTGTCTTGTGCCGGATTGAAAACAAGACTTGAAGCACGTTCCAGGAAACCATGGATTTAAAAACCCTCAAACAAACATGCAGCCGAAGTATGTTGTTATATTTTCCTGAAGTAATTGATGAGGTAGTTGCTTGTATGCCACCACTTATTTTATATTTCAGTAGAAAAAAAAATTATTACAAAATATAGATCCATGAATTACATTAATTTCTAAAATTAGATCAGATTTTGGATTAAAGCAAAAGTTTTGATACCGACACTTTGTTCTGTTGTGGGATAGCATCTCTGATTTAATATTGCTAAAGAAGCCATGAAACTTCAGGTATTTTTTTTCCCTTTGTTAGCTTATTGTTACAGTTAATTCATATCAGACTTTGTTTACCCTTCTTTAGTGCTACAGACATTATCTAACAAGATCATTTCATTAAATGGACTGTTTAAAGTTTCATTAGATGAGGAAAGGAATTGTGATTCTTGTTATGATTACACAAAGCACACGCAAGGATTATGTAAGCTTCCTTGCAACATTTTCCTACTTGCTCTTCTCCACAGAAAGATGGATGTTTCTCTGCCTTTGTTTTGCTGCTCCAGTGAAATGAACCTGAATTGTTCTCCCAAAGGAAAAAATAAGAGGTGACAGGAAAACTGGACTTGGTGCTTTTCCTCCAGTACTAGAGGATGGAAAAGGGAAGGGCTAGAGTGCCTGCTGTGAAGGAAAAGGGAACGTGGCCCAGCAACTGATGTTGTTTCAGCCATCCTGGGTTTTTATTTTGGTAGCTGCTGCAGCAGGCATTCTGGCTCTAGTATGAGCAAAATCAGCTTGGCTGTTGGGAGGCAGTGGAAGAGGGGGGCAGAGTAGCCATGGCCAGCTGCCACTGTATTCAGCAACCAGCTGCTTAGGCAAATAATTACCTTGTATTGCTGCCCTGAGCTCCATGTTCCTGTGTTCTAGCCCTGGATGTCTTCTGAATGGTGATGGCAAATAATTTTTAATGTCATTGCTTTTTTTTCAGTTACTTGTTTGTTTGTTTTTTTCAAAGAAGTTTTGAACAGCTGTTCAACCAAATATTTGAATGTCAGATAAAGTCTGTCTTTTCTTTGTAGTTTTTTGACACATGAGAAATACATGCAAAAGATACATTAAAACCATGCAGTTTTCTGTCTTCAGCTACTAAATGCCTTTATTTTACAATAAGACTTCTAGGACGTCAACTTACAGTAAGAAGAAACAGGTTTTCTTAGACTAACTGATTAAAGTGGACAAGCTCATGAAGGGACTGAGCTTTAAAGCTTTCTGCCTTTTATTATTGTTGGATTGTGCTTGTATTTCTGTAACAAATCATTGGTTTGGGGTCAGTGGGAATTCAGAGTTCTTAATTTCTTCCACAAATAAAAACCAAAATTAGGCACCTGGCAGAGGATTTGGGGGAAAAAACCAAATTTACAGTCTTATTTAGTGTTGCATATATTTTGTCCAGATAACGTTTGAGTACTCATAAATAGCTTGCTACTAACCTTGTTGCTTTGGTATGAGTTCTGTTTTCTTATTGGCCTCTGCTTTCTGTGGTTCAGCTGTGTTTTTATTTTCACCCTTAAAAAAAAATAAACAGCATTAGAAACTGTAGATGCTCTTTGCTGAGAATGGTAAGGATGGTTTAATGTCTGCAATGTTCTAGGAATTTGATTAACCAAGTTGACAAGCACTGAGCTTTGTTCCTGGGTATTCTGTGTATGTTCTTGGACAAGACCTTCCAGCTAGGTTCACAAAAGGACTTGGACTCTGAAATAAGGAACTGATGTCTTCACATTTGCTCTGCAAACCCAGTTACTTAGCCTGGAGTTCTGCCACAGTGTGCTCCCAGAGCTTTCTTCAAGTTGTCAAGGCTAATGTGTTCAGTGCTGCCACTTACAAGCTGGTCTGCATCTCTGAAACAGTCATTCTTTTGCCTAAACCTGCTGGACTAGGAGGCTTGGTATGTTTTGAGCTACATTACCACACTGACAGATCTTGATCTTTACAAAATATAGAGACAGAATCAATTTTCACTGCAAAAAAATAACTTCCTCCCACACTGGTTTAGATTCATGAACCAAGTCCTCATGTACCTTGGTTTGCCTTGGCTTTGACAGGATGGTCCTTTGAGAAGGGAGTGAGAAGTGTATAAAGAGCCTTAGGTGTTCACAGTACTGTGCAACAGCACGCTGTTAATCTAGATTATAAACCCTTTTTTATTGCAGATATAATGAATTTGCCTGGTGCTTACTGTGTTGATTAGTAGAGAAAAATATTAAGGAGTATAAGCATATGGAAAAATATTTGACTTTAGAAAATTTCAGGTCTTTTCCCTTCTCCCTCTCCAAATTCAGTGACCTTCTCTTTGAGTCTCTGAGATTAATTTGGGGGTTGCCTTTTTCTATGAAAATATTTGTTTTTTCCTGTCTGATTTTTTGTGTTACGTACATTTCTTCTTTTGTCTTTAGATGGTATCTTCTTGCAGGCAGGAAATGTCTTAATCCTTGACTCATTCATCTCCCTTCAGTTTAACAGTATTTAATAGGGGAGGCTGCTGCTGATATGATCTTAGTGTTGTACTAATCTATGGAATTATTCTGGTGAAAGAATGAGTCCATGTCTTTCCAAGTGAGGTATCAGGTTGCACAGAAATTAACTGTTGAGATTCAGAACTTCTTTCAAGACAACGTTTTGTTGACATCAGAAAACCGATGTGCAGAACTTTAAAAGAAGCACAAACAATACTTTGCCTGCAGATCTGTGGTATGAGAAGTTTGCTGAACATAGATATTTTGCCATTTTTTGTGGATGGTGCTATGCATACATCTATCCATAAAGCAATTGTTTTTTGCATGTTTACAATGAATCAAATTTGAGTTGTAGTTGGGCTGGATTAAAATTTGCCTCTTCCTGGGTTTATACAAGCCTTGAGCTTCAGAAAAGCATCAGTTCTAGGAAATGATTCAGACTTATGAACATAATTTATGGCATTTTTGTACATGTAGTTCAAGACTTCCACAAGTTAATTCGGGGTCTTTCTATATGCTTGACTCTTGTGGATGTGTGAAAAGGCACTGCTTATTTAAAATTAATTTTACAATGGTGGAGTTTCAATTGTTTCCTTTAAGAAAAATTTCAGATTAACAGATCCGACTGATACTAAAGAACTCGTTTAATTGGTTAACCAGTCAGCTGGTGAAACCCAAAATTGTTGCCAGTTTGCCTTGCAAAGTTTTGATTCTGTCAAGCAAGAATAAAACAAAACACCGTCTAGGGTGTTACTGGGAAAAGATAACAGTTCAATAGTAACATAATCTCATTATAAAATACTCCATTAATTAAAACCAAAATAATGAGCTAACTTTTACAGTAAAGAACTACCAAATAAAAAATATAGGCTGTAGACTTATACGAATTACTGTATTTTTCAAACAGGAGTTACATTTGTAAAACCAAGCCAAATAAAATACTACCTAGAAAGCTACAAAACTACTTTGCCTTTCCAGATCTTATTGGGAAACAGGCTGATATATACCTGTATGCCATTCCAATATTCAGAAGGGATATACTGACATTTCCTGCCAGTGTGGAACAGGATGAAGAGGGATATATCAGCACATCAAAAGCAGTCATACCAGTATTTCTAATTTGCCATTTGCAATGTTGATCAAAGCCTCTCATAAGCTTGTACTATTTCAGGTTAGCCCTATTTGTAAAGCAACTTACAAAAGGAGGAAATCTTTGCTTTCTTCAGAAAGAAAAGGTGGGAGAGCGGAATAAAAACATTTATTTTGTTTTGCTAAAGATTGATTCTGTGCACCATAAGCATGTTTAAAAATCTATGGCATTTGTTTACATAAATATCCTGGCATTATAATAATGCCATATACATAAATAATCTTTGGCATTTACATAAATACTTCCTAAACAAAAGGTAAACAATAAAAAACTATACCTGGCCTGTAGATACCTTGGGTGGTGGAAAGACACCTTCATTCTTGCAAACTGCTTCCTCAGGTGATAATTTTGCTCTAGAAAATACTGCTTTTAAATTTTTAAACATCTTGTCTGTTCAGCTCTCCTGAAGCCTCTATAACTCTTTTGCCATGAACTTGTATATAGCATTTGTTTTCTTGCCATCAAGCCAATTAGACACTTAATCAGGTTTAAGTCTGATTAATGCCCTAAAGAAATTCCTTGCACAGTCTGTTTCAGTGATGGCTTTTTCTTACCATTAGTAATTTTGGTTTATGTTGTAGACTAGTTATTTTGAATCTTGACAGTTACATTCAACTTTTAATGTACAAATTCAAGGAAGAGTGAACATGTTCTGGTTAGAATAAATCAGTGTCTGATCTTTTACGCATTGGATATTGAGCATTTAATTTATATTTAGAAATGAAGTTTTAAGTCCTAAAGACACCTGTATTTTAACCAGGAAATGAAAAAGATTAATTGAGCAATAATCAGCAGCAACTCAGTACATGAGATCTCAAGAGGTTTAATTTCCTTGCAGTCCTGAACTCTTTAATTTTTATTTTTTATTTTTTGTTTTCTGAGTGCATGATACTAAAAGCTCTGTTGGTGTTTATGTTAACAAGTTTATAGCTTGTTTTATTCCACTCTTCTTATTTTAAAATGTGGAAATACTTTCATCTTTCTTTTTCCAATGTATTTACAGAAAATACTATTTTATGTAGAGTCTCAGCTACAATTTTTATGAAATCAGGTTTTTGACTGAATTTCCAACAAATGAGGAAAATATAAGTTTTTATAGTGTTTATAACTAGCACATGATTTTAGGAGTCTATAGGCTTTGTCTCATCCTATAGAAGTCTCTGTGAAATCAAGCATGGTTTAGTTTACAGGTAACACTCAATTTCAGATACCTCTAGTATCACATTGATTCAACTCTTAAGAAAGATCTTTACAACTTTATTGTCTCTTCTCCTTTTTAATTCTGCTTTATTTCTTACAAGTCTATGCCTTCACTTTAAGCAATGAATTTGTGCTAACAACTTATAATTGATTTGTCCTGCTCATCAAGGCATCAAGAAATGCAGAAACCTATTCCTTTGAGTTGTTTCCATAACTACGTATTTAGCAATTGGATTGAAGTATTGAAAACGTCCCAATGGCTGCCTCCTTGAGGCCTCTGCTGTCTGGCAAGATGGTTTTTAATATTTATTCTACTGCAGTAGTAATATGAATAAGAATGAACCAATAATTTTCATTAGTTAATGCAGGAAAAAGACTTGCAAACTGACACTTATGAAGCAGACCTTACAATAGCTGGCCAGACTTCAGTCTTGCAACTGGGAATCACAGGCATAATTTCATAGCTGTTAGATGCAGCAAAAGCACAGAACCTCCCTTTTTTTTAAGATCTGTGTTCTGTTTTACTTTAAAGTAATGCAGTTCTTACTAATGCTTCATTCTGTGTTTAAGCTTAGCGTTTGAATGATTAAATTATAAATTAATAGCTAAAATATTTTCATTTATAGAATATTAGCAGGTCTGGAAAATACGTAGCTTCTTTTCTTTTGGATGTGAAATTATGCCTCTGTATTCTTTCTACATTCTGGCTCATTACAGAAGAATCTCAAAAGATACCCTAGAAAACAAGTTAGTTATCCTTTTACTATGTGAAATTATAGTGAATTAAATTGACTAATGCAGGAAACTTTAATCGATTGCCAGATACAAGCTATAGCTGCAGACTGACCTTTTTTGAGCAACTGCTTTCTCATTATAAAAGAAGTTCTTCATTTTTGAAAGTTCTTTGAATAGGTAATTTTGTTGAATAGGTAATTTTGTTTCTTAGAAATGAAACAAGTTTTGCATGAACAATACAAACACATAGCATTTATTAGGGGAAAATATGTATCTCCTTTGAATTCCTGCAAAACTATGCACATTCATCTTTTAAAAAATGCCAAAAAACAACATTTTTTTAAATTTTATTACAATATTTATGCTGGTATTAATTTATAATTAAAAGGCATGCAAAAAGAATGTAGCGGACGTTAAAAGAAAGATGCCTTTGGGAACCTATAAAATAGCTATTAACATCCCCAGTTAATGAATGTTATATTGGTTTAGTCTGTGACTAATTAAATCAATGTTTGAAGCCCCTTTATATGATGGGATTTTGTAAATAATAAGCAGACTACAACAAACTTAATATTTTAATACCACTGGAGGTATAAGTTCACCTCCTGATCCTGGTAAGATGATTCATCTGCTTAAATATTTCATTTGTCTTCTGTGTACTATGGCTAGTTAGCTATTTTTGTCAGGCTCTGAATATGCTAAAAGCACTTCAGTTAATTAGCTATCATGATGCACTGTTAAGTAAGAAGATTAAGAGTGCAGCAGCAAAGCAGATAGCCTGTAGCCAGTCAGCTTCTTAGCTGTGTTGGTTTGACCAGTGCTTACTACATCCTGCATTTACGGTCAAGCCTACAGGGTACAGGAATTTCAAGCCTGTCTTGTATATTCTGTAGATACAGGGGGAGTAATTTATTAATAACGCTCCCCTTTCCTACTTTTTTTTCCTTCAAGGAAATGTTGCTCCTTCATTAAAAATTTGGCATATGCATCAGCTTTCCAAACTTCTGATAATCTTTTTCTTTGTGGGATTTTTATTTCTTAATCTAAAAGTAAATTTGAAATAAGGTCCTCACAGACTGAATCTTGTCTGAATTCTAAACTTGCAAAAGAAATTATTCTCCATGAAACAGCAGGTGTCTTAGAAACCCAGGTAATTCAAATGCCATATGGCACTTGATTTGCAATAAGTGATCTATAACATAGGACAGTACTACACATTTAAGGGGACAACCACAATAATGTTTAAACATCTGTTTCTCTAAAACTGTG
>JBCJKH010059564.1:0-14545 GCA_039877255.1 Loriculus beryllinus | reverse complement strand
TTTCTTCTATAATTCATTTGAATGAAATGGTTACAAGGCTAAAATAGATAACCAAATTTATGTAAGGATCCTCTTCATTTAACCTCTGAGTCCTAATCAAATGGCTAGTTTTGAAATGAATAAAGCCTATCGGTTTTTGTAACAGTTGAATTATTTACGGTGGAAATTTGAATTTGACATTTTATTTAAATTGTTTTCATATTAAATCATATGTGCAAGAGAAATGAGGTGTGGGAACATTGAGAAAAGTTACCAGGAGCTTTTTGTAAGTTCAGACAAAACGAGAAAAAAAGTCATGGGATAAATATCTCCTTTTTCCCCAATTTCTCCGCCCAAGTTCTACAAATTGTGTAAGTTCTTTTTGCTCCTGGAACTTTCCTTAATTATGAAGGATTTATGGAATCTTCTGAGTAATGTTCTAGTGCTACTTTTTTTTTTTTTTTTTTTTTGCACAAGGTGAATAACTTACTGTTTTGGTTTTTGTTTTTTGATTGGGTTTTGTTCTGAAGAGTTTTAATTGTGAAGGTTTACTTTAAACATGGGCTAATATTTGTGGGGAGGACAAGGAATGGGGAAAGGAGAGCAAAATGCCAAAAATAAGAAATGAAATGATCAGGTGTTTGGAATATGAAGACTGGAATCTTAATTAGTGAATTTAAAAGTCACCTTTGTAAATACTTTTTAAAAATTTTCTGAATCAAATACACTTGCACAGATTGTTTCTGTATCATCCAATGCTTTAGGTAATAGTATCTGGTACTTGATCAGAGCAAGCGCTGTTAAGGAGGTTCAACTGCCTTGATGGCAAAACCTTGTCAGAAAAAAAATGAATAACGTTGATATGATCACGTGTGAGTACGCATGATCACATCACTGTGTACAGATAGATATCGTGGTATCAGATCATGTCAAACATGAGTGGCTCTCGAATTATCTTTTTTTTTAAGACACACGTCTCTCAGCTATATTACCACCAATCCAGAATATCACATGTTAATAGCAAACTAACACAAATTCATGTCAGAGTACATGGACATTTCCTTATGCTTATCATTTGTATCCAGTAAAATGTTAATGATTGTATTTTTGTGTTTGTGTAATTATGCTTTGATTTATTAGCTACTGATTTTCATTGGAAAAAACTGTAAATAAACCAGTGGACAGGCAATGCATTCTAGATGCACTTCTAGACACTTCTATGGAAACTTGTAAGTTGCCTGCTTAAAGTGAATGAACTGTTAAGCAAGATGGTATATGTGATTAAAAACCTCAAGGTCTAGAACTGCTGAAGTGTACTCAGTTTTATTTCTCTGTGAGGTTTAGTGGCACTGGGAGTCTGGATTCTGCTTTGAAACCAGTGAGTGAGATTTAATATCTCTACTAACTGTAATAAAATTTTCATACTTACTACAGCCTGTTTACATTCAAGCTATCTTACTCTTTCATTTTAGATGAACGGCATGTAAAGAGTTTTCCTTTATTTCTTAATGTGGCAATGACTTATTTTTTCTTATGATGTTTAAAGCTGTTTTTCACTTTCCAGTTTTCAAGCATGTGAATTAACTGCTTGAGGTTTCTGACTCCCACAGACTACAGTAATATCATAGGAATATCCTCATAATATGGGTTTCACCATGCTCGATGAAGGACAGAGACTGGAAGAGGTAGGAATGTGTGTAGTGTTTTGCTGAAAAGTGAAAATCACCTGCATGAGAATTCAAAACCAAATAGTTTCAGTTCATGACATTCTGAAACTGAGCTTTTGCTGTTTTCCAGGTATGCTACTTCCTAACAACCCTTAAAGGCCCAATGCTATTCTGAGTGGTTATCTTTACTCCCTGGCTGTGGAGAAAAGCATTTAAAAGTGCCTTGCTACTTAGGCAGGCTGCACAAGGGTCTGCATTTGTCAATGGGGAGGAAGCCCCCAGAGAGGCCTCCCAAGGCCAAGGCTCTGGAGGGAGGGAATGCAGTACGGCAGGCCTTTGATTGTGTTCCTTTACTTTTCCAGTAGGCTGAGCAAACCTGAGGAGCAGGATGAGTTTATCAAAGCTGGCTGTTTGAATAAGCCTTGGAATGCACAGGGAGTATAGGAGCACATTGTTCCCTTGTTTAGCTTTCCTGTGAGTGCTCCAGAAGAAAGCATGAAGATAACCAACCATTAGCTGTCCTGTACCTTTCTCTTAAAAAAAGAAAAAAATAAAAATCCAAAATTGAAATTTGAGAGACTCTCCAGAACAAGACAGAACAAAAAAGGCTGCAGCAATGGGCCTTAATTCTATGATGTACCATTAAAATAAATGAGGTATAGGAATATGATTGAAGTTAAGTTTTTCTGTAAATATTCAAATTAATTGGGATGGTTGGCTTCAGTGGGGGTGTGCTGCCTTTTTTCTTTTTTTCCCTTTTTTTCCCCCTTTTTCTTATTTAAAGTCTCTGAAGTGTTTGAGGTTTTTACCAGTCCAGATGGGCAATTTAGAAAAACAGTCTGGCAACTTTGTTCCATTCACAGAACAATGGGATCAGTGATGAAGAAATCTACCCAGGGGAAAAAGGACATGATGGATTTATGCAACAAAATGGGAAGGCGGGAGGGAAGGGAGAAGAACGGAGCCTACACACTTCACAACTATTTAATTTTTTAAAATGATCTTATAGGATAAGAACTGGAGCCAGCACTTACCTATGCCTCTCACTTTCATGAGTCTGTCCAGCTGAAGTGTGTCTGGATAATGTACGTTGCAATGACTCTGAAACAATTCTGCTTCTGTCTGATGCACGGCACTGCTTTCATTGTAAACATACGCTTGCCACGTATGTACTGAATAAAGCACAGTGTTATTTGAATGAAATAGCCTAAAATGAGCACTTAGAATTCGTGTGCAGCCTATTACTGTTCCTTCCTTCACAACATCATATTCTGAATAGCCCTTTAGTTTTTTCAAATTGCAGTTTTCAGCTGGTTTAGAAATCTGCAGGGACTTTGAATGAACAACTTCTATTCAACAGGAAGACTCCACAAGATGGAGTATTTTGGGCCTGATCCAATGCTGTCATAACCACAAGCTTTTGCTAGCGGCTTCCTCGTTTTCAGCAAGGTGAAATCATGTACCCTGAACCTTTCTCTCCATGTGTGAAAGGCAGCGTGCATGGTGCTGCTGTGTTATGCTAAGAACAGCCCTACATTCTCTTTGTGGAGATGTGACATTTTTCATGTCTCAATAGATGACTTTTCAAATGAACACAGGGCTATTCTGACAAGGCATTCACAGGTTTTAGCCTAATCCCTCAAACATTTAGGATTTACCTGTACAATGCAAATACTCTCACACTAGCTCAAGACAGCAGTATACTCTGTAACGTCATTAGTACAATATTTCATATGGAGTAATTTCTCCTGAGAGCAGTTCTTACACCACCCACTGGTCTGTGGATGGGCTCATGAGAAGGAGTGCTTGCAAGACCAGGGTTTTTTTGTGCATCTTTCCAAGTCAGCATTTCCCTGCACTCAGGTTACATCAGTCTCCACAGCAGACCTCACAATGACACCTTGTACCTGAAAGCGAGAATGTATATAAACATGCATACCTTGGAGGCAGTTCAGAGTGATTTGCATTTTGTGAGCATTCAGGCTTCATAGGGATTTGATTTCCCATACATGACTGAAATGATTTAGACAGCAGGCTTTATCATCCAGCAACTTGATTGTAATGGATACAATTGAGAACATTTCTTGGTTTTGCATTAACGATAACTTTGAAACAGGATCTGTCAGCTCCACCTCTGAAGAGCACAAAGCTCTTCATTACAGAGAGCATGTTACATTTTATGCACTGTACAGGTCTACTGTGCCCCAACAGATAAAGAAGGGGGTTATTTTAAATTCATCATTTTACCTGCAGCAGTTTAAAGAGCAGTATGAGGCTTCTGCAATATGTGCTTTAAGATGCAGTGTTTTCATCATTATGCAGTAGCCATGGGAAAGATACTTGGGAAAGATACTTGATCCTTTCTTTGGTTATCAGCCTTCAGTTTTCCAAGAGAAGTCCTCACCATTCTGCTCATGAATGCATAATTGCTCTGGTTTAGTCTTCATCAAAACATCCACAGTGAATGAGCTGGAGCTGAAGAAGAAACATGATCAATTTGATACAGCCCAACCAAAATCCTAAACTAACGAAATCTCATCTGTGAACGGTCATTCAATTCTCTCTTGAATCCAGCAGTAATCCCTGCAATGTATGTGCTACAAATACATGAATAAAACATTTTCAAACTTTTCAGAAGCAACCCGAAATTCTTTCATACTTTCAGCTTAGCAGGAGCTATACTTTAACAACTGATGGGTGTACAATATAAAAATTGGGCATGCAGCAGAATTAAATCTTGGTAGCTTGGTTTTGCTGCATAAACTGAATGATCACATTCCACCAAAATCTCTCCTGAATGACCTAGTGCGAAAGGTATTCTTTATGTGGCACAAATTATTAAAGGAAGCAACGCCTCTGTGAAGCAATTGTTCTGTTTCCCTCTTTTCAACAACCCTCATTGAAAACAGAGCGTGGACTTTTTTCAGATTGCTTACTGTGCATAATGTGGACTTAAAGTCTGTGCTCATTACACTGAATATGTAAACTTCATTTGGCTAATACCGTATATTTTTTTTTCTACTGAATTAGATAAAATGCAAATGGTTTTGAGAGATAAGACTGAACTTTTAGGCCAGAGGGATACATATGCCAGAGTACAGTTGAGTACTTACAGCTAATTATAGCAATTAGAGCCATAATAGCAAGGATTAAAAAACAATTTTAAAATTGATAGAAACCATGTTTTGAGGACCCTCATTGCTTTAGGAATCATAGTGAATTTTCTCTGCAAGCAGATTACCTGGTAGTTGTTTAGTTACTAAGACAGTCTTGAGATATGTTAATAGCATGAAAATGGACTTCACAGAATCGTAAAATATGATATACAGAATATAGATGTGATGGAGTCTATGCTCAAACAGTGTTTTAATGTTGCAGTACAAAGAAGTTTTTTAATAATGAGCAAAAATAGTTCTTTGGCAGAACTCTAAGGGTAATGTAAAAATGTGGTATTGTTATCTTGAGACATGAGGATGACATTTGCTGTCATGTATCTGCTGCTGCTGCTGATATTTGCTGTCATGTACCCTACTATCTACAAAATTTTTTATGTTTTCTAAAACCTGCTGGCATTTGGTGTCTTTCTGTAAGTTTCCAATAGTATCTTCGAACTCCTTTTTAAGGCTATGATAACTACTCTGATTTTGTTATCTTTCCTGTTTCAGGGAACTAACAGAAAACTACATACAATGCAGCAGATTTTTTCATGTTGGAATTAGTCATTGCCTCCATTCCAAAATCCTCAGGCTTCCATAAGGTGTGCCCTCCTGCAAAGTACTACCAGTAAATGAGCCAACACGAAGCATTACCAGGATGACAGACTAATTCGGTTTTGTTTGGTTTGGTTTTGGGGGGCTTTTTTTCCCCTGCCAGTCCATGTTTTTACTGAAATTAAAATATCAAAACAGCACTCAGCTATATTCAGGACACAATGCAAACTCCACAGTAATTTAGCCCTGTTAACCTGGCACTGATCTAAGCCCTTTACCACAGTCTCACAGTAAGCAAAAATACATTGCTAACATGGTGGAGGAGCTCAGTGAGAGGTAGAGCCTTGTATAAACTCCTGTGACCTGACTGAGGTATCAACTTTGATCCTAAAATATGTGATCTAATTTGCTAGGGATTTGTGGATCTCACTAGGTAGCTGGTGGGGGTCTGTGATTTTAATGAGTATTTCAGTGTGTTTACATTTAGCAGGTCTGTTCTTACTCAGCAATGGAGGCTGACATTGCTCAACTTTTACCCACTCCTCTTTTTTTGTCTCCAGTCTTATATCATGTGTTCCTCAGCACAGAGGCAGTCATTGCTGAGTGTCTGCAAAACTCCTATTAGGCATTTGCTATTCGTCAGCAGGTTTTACAATGCTTTCCGTAACAGCAGTAATTAGAGCCCATGTCTTCAAAGGTAATTTGGTGCCTGACTTATAATTCCTATTGAAATCAGTGTCCTTGTGAGTTGTAGTCTGACTGCCTTCCCTGTAAAATTAGTGTATAATATTGAAGGCTTTTACAGACCTCGTGGGATCTCTGCTTATTTTTCAGGGAAACAATAATTTAGCCCCTCTCTTTTTTTGTTTTGCTTGCCTGCTTGTTTGCTTTCTGCATGACAGAACCTTTGATTGCTGTGGCAGAAGGAGTGTTTGGAAATACCTTTCCATCAAGGTGCTGACGTTCATCCCTGCTACAGCTGGATGGAAGGTTTCCTGAAGTACAGCTGCCCGGTCTCCACAGCCTGCCTGCACTCCTTCCACAGGCAAAGCCTTGTCCTATGCAATCACATGTGGGAATCATCACCATCCCAGAGGAGTCACACTGCTTGGTGCTTCAGCCCAGGGGCAGCTGAGGGACCCAGTCAAGCCCCAAGTTTGGGCTTGAGCCAGTCATTGTAGTTCATACTGATTTCTGAGAAGACGCAAGAAGGGGCTAAATGAGTGGCTGATCAACTGGGAATCTGGAAAATGGCATTTTCTTCCTGCTGGACCTTTCACATTTGATTTCTAGTAACACTGAAATGCTGTATTTACTCTTACTCACCATTTATGTTATTGTAATTCTAAAGCTAAGTGCCTTGAGATGGTCTTGGCCTTGAAAAGCTTGCAGTCTTACTTCAAAAACAGACACAGCAGATGGGTAGACAGGGGAAAATGTGACTCTTCTTAACCTCAGCACACCCCAGCCTTTGACATGGGTGTCCTCTCTCCTCCTCACCTCCTGTCTGGAGCAGGCAGGGCTCCCCTACCATGCAAGCCACTCTGAGGCAAGAAGGAACTACTGGCTGCGGAGGAGGAAGGAAAATGCCTGGGGTGGGATGGCAGCCACAAGTGTCAGCCTGGGGTGGAAGCTGAAGCCAAGGGCAGGGAGCAGCCTGCCTGTGCACCCATGGGGAAGAAGGATCCCTTGGTTATGGCATGCGCTTCTGAACTACCCCTCTCACACGCATAGCCAGCAGGTTCTGAACAGGTTGGGGGAAGTAATCACTACCCTTTATTCATCTCCAATGTGACCACATTTGCAATAGAGTATGCAAAAGTACAGAAGTAAACTGAGAGAGGCCAGACAAAGCCACAGTAGTGGTCTTGGATCTGGCACATGTGACATAGGAGGAGAGGCCTGGGGAGCTGGGTTTATTACACCTGGGAAAGAGAGGAAAGATTGTGGATTGGTTGCTGTCTTGCACAATCTAAAGAGCGAGATTTGGGGTGGGAAGGTTGGGAAGAGGGCAGGCCTGGGATGGCAGGTAATGTGATATGGTGTGGGAAAGGGCTGCATTATGAAGGGCCTGGAAAAATAAATAAAATTTTGAAAAATGTTTATAGCAAGCCCTTCAACAGAAGAAATCTTACAAGCCCCAAATAAGAAGTGTTGTGGACAGTTTTTGACACTGCAGTTAGCAGATATGAACTGGTAAAATTCAGAGTAGAGCAACGAAAATTATGAGAAATGTAGATGAGAAAAAGTAGAAAAAGTGGAGCATGTTCAGTTATGAAAAGAGAAGTGGGAAGCATAATGAAATCTGAAGGTAAAAGACAGTTGCTAAGATATAGCAAATAGCCTGTCCTTCATGCGTGCTGTGAAGGAAATAAGTCACATACTGATGCACTGAGCTAGATTGCTGGGAGAGCTTGTGGGTGTTTCTGAAAGCAGGTTAGATAAACATCCTTTGGGAAATAGTTTAGATCTAGCTAATCATACCTTTGGGCCAGGGGAGGGCTGGATGTCCTCCCATGGCCCTTTTTTCCTCTCTGGATTGTTATTGAATTGCTATTTCACTGCTTTTGAACTTAACTTTATTGCCCTCCAATGAACAACCCCATGAAAACTGGAGCTAAGGTAATTCTGGTGTCTAACAGAAATCTCCTGTGTGAGCTGAGCCTTTAGAAAGGCTCACTATCTGTCATATGAGACAAGTGCACATTCTCAATTTCTTAATCGCCATTTCTAGAGGACATTTCTCTTTCCTGCAGCCCTCAGTTTTCATGACATGAGCAGGAACTTGATTCTGTTTGGGACTTCAATCAATCTGTTAAAGCCTGTTGAGATGGGCCAATGGGTTCCAACACATGAACTAAAGAAATGTGAAGATGTACATTCACTGCATGGTCCTGTAATCTAAAAGTCAGTTAGCCAGGATGGAAATTTGGGGAGTTTTAAATGATGAAAAGACACGTCATCCATTTGATGGCATGGGGGAGAGCGTAAGGAAGGGAAAAGCAAGTCCAAAGAAGTTGTTTCTCAATACCTCTCTCCTTGAAATATACATCTGTATGTAGCCACCCTAAAATAAAATGGTGATGAGTCGTTTGTCAAATGGCCTGAATTTACTGTGCTTGAAATTGGAAGGAGTTACTGAAATTTTAGTAAGTGCACAGGAGACCTGAAGCTCATAGTGTGCTATGAAAGGTTTATTTTGTCTGATTTACATCTTTCAACCTTTCATTTTCTGTGTAAGGAGATAGAGCATGAATTACCTTTTTAAAGAAGCAAAGATTCTTTAAAGGTTGCTATAGTCTCTGTAGTCCATTCAGCACACTCAGAATGCAAATTAGTTCTACATCAGTCTTTTTGTGAGATTTTTTATTACAGTGGGACAAGTAAAGCACTCACGTTTCTTTTTTAATTTTAGATAAAAGTGGATCAAAAAGTGGATAGATGTCTTTATTTGTATATTTAAGAGTCTTTAATACTTCCTTCTATCACACATGAAAAGGAAAATAGTTGTATTTCTAAGTATTTGGGGATGCCTTTGAAGAGGTGAGCAAAGAAATGCTTAATAGTTTGAAACTATCTACTACTGAAACTATCAATTGTTTTAACACCTTTTTCAGAGGCAAAACAGGATTCTCACCAGACCAGCATTGTGTGTCGTTTTTCGTGTTCTAACAAATTGTCTATCTATCTGCAGTGTAATGAGAAGATGGTCAGACTAGCCTTATGTTTAGCACATGACATTTTTCATCTTCAAAATGCTTCGTGAACATCAACCAAACGTATGTTTCTCTAGCGAATACTTGTGTTGAGTACAAGCAACAGATCATGACTTTTTGCAAAATATTGTGGGAATCATATACTACTGTTAGTTTTAAAACCTTTGAAATATTAAGCAGGGCAAGATTAGACTTCTGGCAAACTGAATGAAAACCCAAACCAAAAATTGGTTTGTCTGCTGAAGGTTTAGTATTATTCAGGCTTGCTTTTGCAATTTTAACTCAGGTTTTTGTTGACGTCAAAGAGTGCAGCACTGATCAAGGCAACTCTCCCCAGTTTCTATATCGAGTACGATCCAGCCACTTTCAAGATGCATCAACAGCACTTATGGGGGGTCCTGACAAGAAAGGAAGGAAATATACCAGGAAAACCTTATACCTTAGAGGTTTGTTGTGAAAAAACTATGTTGGGGGGTTGCTTATTCTCTGAAGAGGTCTAATTTATCAGGGTATATGTAAAAGTTGTGGTAACCAGGAAAGGTGATGGTGAAGAAGAAATGGACCAATTAATTATTCATTTTGTAGTATCAGATACTGCTAGATGCTTTTTTAATAAGATCTGACTCATAACGTGTGCAGTTTGAAAACCTCTTCATCTCAAACGTAGAAATAACTTGGAAAAGTCAAGGAAACTGGAAGACTTCTTAGGAGGAGTGACACCATTACACATCTTATATCATGGAAATTTCAATGTTTGTATGTAAGAAACATGCAATGACATACAGAGGAATATAAAATGTGGTATAAAGTTATCTGATTATATGCTATTTTGTTTATGTGACCTTTCTTATTTTCTTCTTATTTTCCATTAAAAGCAATCTCCTATTTCTCTTTCATCCATTTTCTTTTCTACTGTTCTGTTTTTAATGGATTTTTTTTGTTTTGTTTCTTTCTTTTTCTTTTCTTATGATACTCAGTGCCTTAATCTGTGTCTGGGTTTGAGTTTTTTAGAGCTGGCCATGATGCTCCTCCCTCCAGTCTTACACTATGCAGATTTCTGAGAGGCTTTTCTCATGACATAGAAATTGGTACCATATCTTAAAGATTTGTCCCCCTTCCTTTTTAGCCCACTCCCAGTAGATGGTTTGGTTTGGGTTTTTTGCCTTTTTTTTTTTTTTTTCTGCAGATTAAATCCTTTCTTTTTTCAACAAATAATACTGTAGAATTGATCTCTTTTACAAATTTCTGTAAAAAATCTGTTATCTTCCTCTTTTGTTAAATCATAAATGGATAATGCAGACGTGAAAGTGTTCTGAAGTTCTTGAATCATTACAAAAGCCCTGTAATTACATTTATTATTAATAGTTTTCATTAGTAATTTCTTAGAGTTTACATTGGTCCTTTCATCCAAAAGGCTTATGGTACTATATAATAAAACACCCATTACATCTTAAAACATCCCTAGAAGACAAATGAGTCTTCAGACTTGCCAGAGGTGTGGGAAAGGAACTGAAGCAAAGATTGCTTATGAGACAGGAGCGGTGAGCCAGTGGTAGAAGGAAGAATAATTCTCATGAGGCCTGACTTCTGTCCTTAAATTGCAATCATGTGGGTTTGGTCTTTTTTGTGTGTGTTATTTTACAAGAGCTGTATCTATATCTCACGTTGTCACAAGCATTATGGTAGAGGGAGCAGTCTCCTTTGTCCTAGGAGAGAATGAGAACAAGGAAATTGGGGATTTCTCTGGTCAGACCCTGAAAAACTGGGCCTGGGGTCACAGAGGCCTGTGCTTAATCTGGTGTGGTGGTGTGTATCTTCTTTTCCCTGTCTCCTGATAGAATCATTGCCAGAAGCTGGAGGCAGTGTTACTTGAATATGCACCTGAATTTCCTTCTGAGTATAAGCCGATGATACAGCTCTGCTTTGGCAGCACTCTCTGGCCCCTTTGAATGGAGACACATATGGTACTAACATCAAATACCAGTAACCTGTGACTAAAAAAAGGGCCAGAAATTAAGTAATCAGAATGAATTGTGTAGGCTATCCTGGATGTGCAATTTTTTCTTTGAATAACAAAAAGAAAAGCTGTTCACAAGACCTTGTTTTGCACTTTCCACCCACCTTGGCACTAGAATGATGAATAGCTTCTAGTTAATAATTTTAATGATTTACCAGAGCTAGAGCAAAACCCAAGATCTACTGTTTTGGGGAAGTCAAATAGCTGAGCTGTTTGTCATGAAAGGCTTCTTCTAATGGCATGTTCCTTAACTTTACAAAGTTTGCATTGATCCATGAGAGTAAAACGGAAGAGCAAGTTGCATGTTAGGTACTGCACCTCACCCATGGACAGATTAAACTTCCGTCCATAGCACTTCCTTGACAACCTGAATATAAAAGACTTCCTTTGGTACATAGTTGCTTTTTGCACCTTCTAGACTGGAAGCTTCTGGTGGTTTTTTTTTTTTCAATTCATCATGTTACATAGCAGCTTGACTCTGATGTTGGAGCTTAAGCAAAGGAGATGACACAGCCTTTGAGCTGCTTTCCTCTGAAGAGCCTGACTTTGCTTCTGTTCGTAGAGGAATGGATGAAGAGACATTTCACTGTTGCTAATGGAGTCAGTCTGCTTAAGGTGGTGTTAAAATTATTCACCTGCTATTTCTTCCTGAAAGCAAGGTCCTTTGATCAGGTGAAATAATAGCAGCATTTCTCAGGGGCTTAGAAGTAGTATTGCACAGGAATTGGATTATTTTTTACTGAAACTAGCAATTTCTTTTGCTTTCCAGGCTTTCCAATGTTAAACTGCAGCTATTCTACTTAGCCAGCTCTGTTACTAGTCGAGGTGGCACTAGGAGCAAAACACGTGGATTATAACCCTGCTACCAGTTGCATAAACATAAAACAAAATGCTCCTGCTGCAAAGCAAAGACCTTACACTTGAAGAAGCTACAGTTTGTTGTTGCTGGTTTGGGGAAAATACCTTCCTTTTTTGTACTCCATTTTCACTTTTAAATTTTAAACTTAGTCTTTCTCATCTGACAGATTTTTCTGTCAGAGTTATCAAATGGGTATTCTTGATTCTCTTCCCTCCCCCCCCTTTAGGCTGATCATATCCTTCCCAAAATTGGTATCGTGAATGGGAATTATCCCTTTGCTTTGAAAACTATGACATGTTGGGGTATCCATCTCACCTCTGGACAGCATAAGAAACCTCAAAAACTTTCAGCACCTTCTCAGTTGTTGCCTTCTTGTATTTCACTGCTGGAAGGAAGTCCTCCAGACAGTGACACCCATCCATTCTTTGTTTCAATGCAAATTGTTTGAGGATACTAAAAATTATGAAGCCTTCATCTGACAGCTCTTCTCAGACATTTTCTGAGCATCATTCACAGTAATCCCTTTTGGTGATGTGCACATACATAAATATGCAGTGCTATCTAAACTGAAGGGATGTAGAAATCATTCTTGTGCAGTACTCCCATCTGGGGCAGCTCCACGTGTGGGGCTGGAGCACCTACAAGGGGGAGAGCCATTGCTGCAGTTTGACCTGAATCTGCTCAGTAGGCTCAGAGGCCCCTCTGGTCCATTGCAGCCATGCCAGAGCTGCATGACTCCCCTGTGGAGGTGGATTCTCTAAGCTTGGCTATGGTGTTACTGAACTACGAGAGGTCCTTCTCACTGCACACATTAGAATATGTACATACATCTGATAACAGGAACTGAAAGGCCAGTGTATCTGAACAGCAGCAGAATAAAGGGAAGCCTTAATTTTCCGGAAATGCTCTCCTACCTGTTTCCTACCTGAGAGCTAAAGGGAACTTCACACACACAAGAGCTAAAGAGAGAGGAAGAGGCAATCAAATTGTACCAATCCATTCAAGTCCAACTTCTTTTTTTCTCAAGGAAAATCATTGGCTTTAATTGTTTTTAAAGAGTAATTTCTTAGCAATTCTTTCCTCTCAGATTGCTTCCCCTATCCTCAATCCAAAATAAAACTCACTACTTCAAGTAGGAAATCTTTTTAGAACAAATCATCAATATATACTTGATAATCTATTTGTACATCATGTTTGACTTGAAATTATAAATAATTTTCTCTTGGAATCTAGATTCACCCTTGTGGGCTGAAATAATCCAACTTGTTATTCATTCATAGAATCATAGAATGAATTAGTATTCGCATTAGAGGGTCACTTGAGTACAAGCATGCACAAAGCTGTATGGCTCAGTGGATGAATAAGTTTAAGACACTTGGAATGAAGCACTTTCATTATACTGACAGTAATTTCATATGATCATATGAACTGTCTGCGATGTAATAAGGAATTGGGAGCGTAACACAGGAGTCCACCGGGCAGAAGAATAACATGAGATCTGTTTAAAAGGAAAAAATTGCAGCATCAGCCTACACTCTGTCTTGATTTTAAATGCAAATTACACTCCAAAAATGCAAAAGGCTGAAAGGTAGATAGAAAATGCAAATTCTTTCTTCATTCCTGAGAGTGCACGTCATGCAAAGGCAACATTTTCTGAATGTTATTCACACTTTTGACTCTAATCATATCAGTTTCCAAGGCAAATTATTTTTCAGAATAGTCTATAGTTCTGGTGATTGATAAGACAGACACCTAAAGTGGCGGGAATCATCATGCAACAGAAGGACTGTGGGATATTCTTAGTCTGAAATGTTCCCATCTAACAAGAGATTGAATTGTGTGAATTAGATTGACTGTAAGGAAAACTGAGTCCTGAAGGTAAATGTCAGGAAAGATATATTAATGTACAGTAATGGAGTTAGAAGATAGCCTCTTTTTTTTTTCTTCTATTGCAACTTAAATAATTACTTGCACAAAATATCTACTAAGTGTCTTTTAAAAAGACATAAACCAAGCTAGACTATTCCTTATATACAAGCTTGAAGTAGACTACATAAATACTAATTTGACATGAGTAGGAAGATAAATTGATACAAGAGATTCCTGGACATATTGTAATTGCAAAATATGTTTTTAATATAGTGTTGGGGTTGGGTGGGTTTTTTTTTGGCCTTTTAGAAGGAGGCAAAATGTTCTGTGAATTCTTACCTTATTTTATTACTTTTTTTTTTTGAAAGGAAACAAGGAGGAGAACCTGCATCATGCTTTCAGTCACTCTTTTGAATGACCAGTGTGGCTGACATGAACATACCTACCTGAATCCCACTTCTGTGAAGTGTTAGAGCAGAACTGGATGAAGAACAGCCATTCCATTCCATGGAAAGTTCTTGAGGTTTCTGAAGTCTCTGTACTTTTGTGGGAACAAAATACAAAGCAGCATCTATCAAATGCCTTTGTGAGAGAGCTGCATTGGAGTGCCTAATTTGAGATCAAAGACCTCAGGTATCCAGCTGGGGGGTTTCAATTTAGTCACATACAGAGAAAGTTGGGGCTGTTCAGCCTGGAGAAGAGAAGGCTGCGTAGAGACCTCATAGCAG
>JBCJKH010059559.1:7691-18811 GCA_039877255.1 Loriculus beryllinus | reverse complement strand
GCTCCAGTGGAAGGGGTCCCTGCCCGTGGCAGGGGTTGGAACTGGATGAGCTTTAAGGTCCCTTCCAACCCAAACCAGTCTGGGATTCTATGGTTCATTTACCCTTCCTTGCCAGCATGTCTTTGTTGCTGCTCAGGACCCGGCCTTTCTAGTGGTAACTGAAGGGTTAAACTGAGCCCCAAGCACTCATTCTTCCAACACACCCTGCACTGCTCACTGTCTCCAGGATTTATGGTCACCTAGTCACATGTTAAAAAGATTATTGGAAAAATATGTAAATGAAAGTTAATAAGTGTAGCAGAGTGGTGTAAAAGCAGACTTATTAGCAACAGGATGCAAGGTCCCGCACATGCTACATTGCTGTTGCTGGAAACATCATCAAAGACCTTTCCAAGGCTGCAAGGCCCAGATGGATTTTCCATCTTTATGCACCAGCCCTGAGCCAAAGCTGAATTCACAGGTGAAGTTGACACCCCAGGACATGGGGAGGTGCTTGGGCTGGGTGTCTATCCCCCACACAGGCTGCTTTGGTCTTTAGGCTGAAAATATGCATCACAGCTATTCCCTTTCCAGGCCCATTGGAGCTTTTCCCTCTCTAGAAACTACACATTCATTTGCCAGCAGCCCACAGGGCAGTGCTTTAACCCTGTGCTTTTCTCCCATTGCTGGCAGGGAGGTTTTAGACTTAAACAGCAAAACACCAGGGCCACAAAACACATCTGCTTTCAGCACCCACGTGGCTTCTGGTTAGGCTTTCTGTGGCAGCTTGTGGCAGCCAGGCTGGGCAGGAGGATGCTGAGTAGAAAGAGCAGAACCCCATTTCCCCCGGGTTTGTGCCTTCCTCTGGTTTTCAGAGTGAGAAATTCTCCTGCTGTGTAACATGGAGAGATTTCATACAGCCAGTACCCCGAGGGGAGAACCAGATCCAGGTCTGTGGTATCCTCAAGTTATCAGGAAAAGGTCTAGATTGCAAAACTTGGGAATTAATATTATTTAAGTATCAAACAGGTATACTTGAACTGTACTCTGCAGAGCCGCTCTTGAATTCTGTAACAGAGCTGTCAGCATACCAGGCTGGATCCCATTGTGTATCCGGAATTCCCAGTAAATTCCCTGTCTGAAGCGATGTTTGCTTTCTGATTGCCCAAACACCACAGATCCCTTTTGCATCAGGAGCAGAGCATCTGTAGCTGCCGCAGCAGTCAATCCTGCACTGCTCTGGATGCTGGGAAGGTGATGCAGCAGCCAATAGGCCCCATGCCCAGATCCGTGCTCTGCATGAGCAGACCAGGGATTCTGCTGTGTGCATTCATCCACTAGATCAGGAACCAGATGGGGGTATTCAAGTCACCTTGGTCTTTGGAAACCTCAAACTGAGACAAAAATATAAGCCCTCAAACAATAACAACAAAACCAGCATGTGACTAAAAGCTGGAATGAGGCACTGCCAGGATTTCTCTTGGCAACCCATCATCCTAAGAATCTGCTTCTTGCCACACTTGTGCAAGGCACATTATTGAACATTTCCTGACTATTTGCCCAGGATGCTATAAATGCTGTCCAAATAGCAGGGTCTCGCTGCCTCTTTGATACATCTGGCTAAATTGCATTAAGCAGCACGCCACAGGCTGATGGAGTCCCCACAGGACGTGCTCCGGCTGTCAGGCTCTCCAAAGAGCCCGGGTGATGAATGACAGTGCTAACATTAAACAGCCTGCCTGTGATGTTGTTCAAGTGTCCCTCCCCAACAGCTCGCCTGCTGCCCCGTCTTCTAGGAGATAACCCAGCACAACAGAACATTACCTCATTAAGAAAGCTAGCTCTAATTAAAACCAGACGGGGCATCACCTCCCTTACATTAGCTTGAAGGGTCCACCCTGCCATTTAAATTCCATTTGGGAAGATTAATATCCATACACACATTGTGAAGAGTGACGTTCTTAGGAGTAGACAGTTTGGAGCAAATTTAAACGTGGTGAAAGTGAGCATCAACAATCACAATTGGAATCACAGGGCTTTCAGACGTTCATGCAATACTCTGGAGGGGTTATGTGTATGTGGGGGGGTGTGCATGTGAGAGATCTCTCCATCCCTGGCTTAGAAGAAATGGAGAGACATGATTTTGTCCAAACCTCCTGTTAATACCATCCAGACGTATTGTTTAGGCCCAGGTCCTGTATCACTACAATATACCTGTCTGTACCCAAAGAAACAACATACCAGCTGAGGAATGTCAGGAACAATTCAAAGGATACCCACAGCAGAGCCTTCTACAACATCTCATCCCATCAACAGCTCTGTTCCTCCCGTTACTCTGAGTTTCAGGGTAAAGAAAGGCCAGGTAAGAGATGGATTTGGCTGGCCCCTGAACGGATGGAAAGGAAAGGGGAAAATGAATCATGTTCATGAACTCACAGCTCAATTTTCATGGCACTCAGGTTTTTCTTCCCTGATGATTCTCTGGTTTATTTTAAACCAAAGGTTTTAAGTTCAGAAATGACTTAATTTGGAATAATTTGAAGCAAGCCAGTAGCATCACTTAAGTCACTTATTTTGCCTTTTATTCCTGCAGAAAGTTTGGCACAGAGCACTGCCATGGTTTTTGCAGAATTCCCATTGCAGGAGCAGCCTGACACAATGGAAGCACTTTTTACCTCAGGATTTTACTGCCACCCCCTGACTGGTGCATCTAAGGCTCCTAGGCAAAGAGCACTGTCCATGGCAGCAGCACAGGCTGCCCCTCAGGCGTGCCAATACAAGCAAGCGTGTGATCTGCTGGCAAAACAGAATGTTTCTCATGTGGATCAGGTTCCTGAGATGGTTTGTCACCCCACCACCCCCACCAGCAGTTCTAGCCTAAATCTGGGAGGTGGGAAAGTGAGAAACTCCAGCCCAGCCACCCCAGAAGCAGCAGTTAAGTGTAACCTGCATCCAATCTGTGAGGCACTGTTTTCAGCAGGGCAGTAGAATCATGGAATAGAATGGTTTGGGTTGGAAGGGACCTTAAAGACCATCTAGTTCCAACCCCCTGCCATGGGTCTTGGCTGTTTACCCTTTGCTGCTTTCCCTTCCAGAGGCCCCAAATTCAACCTCTATTATTGGTGGCCAGCCTAGGAGCCCATATTCAGTTCATATTGAACTGGTCAGTAGCCAAGATACAAGAGTTCTTTCAGGGAGCCCAGAGATCCAGAATATGGTTATGTCTAATACACATACAGCTGATAGTAGTCTATTTTAACAATATGTACTAACCTTATCAGGTGCTGTCTGTTTGACTGAATGAGAGGTTCCCAGTTACTCAAATGACAATTGTCTAAAGTTATGATGATTTGTGTACAAAACACCCTTTTTTATTGGTGAAATGATTCTTGAAGCCATTAGAGGCTTGCACAGCAGCCTACTATACTGGAAAACCTTTGCAACACAAAAGATGCATTCTATGTTGTAAAGCATCCTGTAAGCAATCAAATGTAGTTGTCTCTGGGTGGAAAAGCTGAAGAGGTTTGTTTAGAGAAGGAAGGCATGTCAGGAAAAAAGTGTGTTTAGATCTCTATAGATACAGCCTAGACCTACGCCCTGCAGTGCATCATTTCAGTACAGACTTCTGAGCTGTCTTCAATATCACTCTCCCATTTCAGACATCCTTTGACAAAACTCCTCCAAAACACTTAACTGGACTTAGTTTGTGTGCTTGAAGAAATAACTATCTGAAATGCAGGTGGCGTGGGCAATGATTTGAGGTCAAGAGTGCTAAACAAAAACCGTCTACTTGGTCAAATTGGGGCTGCATTGTTGCTTAGTTAGCTGGTATCTTGGACAAACCATCTAGACCCACTCAGTATAATCTCTAATTTCACCACACATTCAATAGAAACAGGTATCCTGGAAGAAGACAACTCATCTGCTCTCCACATCTCTCCCCTAGCAAACGTTTGGCTCAGAAACCCAAGCAAGGGAATTGAGATTTAAGACTGAAACACTAGACTTAATGCTCACCTTTATGTGCATGTAGGGACAGGAGAATGGATTTCATGGGGAAGAGCCAATCTGGATCCTTGCCCGAATCTTAGTCCCTGGTATCAAGGCTCAAGAATGATCAGGTGCAATAATAATAGGGGGGAAAAAAAGTGTTTCTTATTTCTGTGTTCTCCAGTTTCTGGTTCCTGTCAGTGTTCAAAGTGAGATTATCAAGTGCTCCAGGAACATCTGTTTTCTAGTAAGACCCAAAGTATCAGGAAGGTGTGGAAGTACACCAAGAAACCCTGCTATCAAGAGATCATCAGTCTAGTTGGTCATCTGGAGAGGGCAGGAAGGCTTAGCAAAGCTGGCAGACCTTTGAGGTATATGTCAGTAGCTACAGCACAATTTCACTGGGTTCTCAGAACCATGTCTGACCTTACAGCTCCACATGGATTCCTTACCCCTCCATTTATGGCTGTATTCAGACTTGCAGGCTAATTCTTCTAATTCATTAATCATTCTCCTCGGTTTGAGTGTGCTCCAGAACTCCTCATGATGCTTTAAAGTCTTACAGGTTTAAAAACCAAAACAAACCCAGGCAATAAATGACATTTTTCAGTTTGCTTTCAAATATTCTGCAATAGTCATAAAATCAGAGGAAATAATCAAATCCAATATTCACACATGTTAATAACAAAGTGGAAATGGCTTTTAAAAACTCTCAACCTCAAGTCTATGCTGCATCCTTGGTAGTTCCTTAAAGGATCCCTTAAGGGATATAAGTAGCAAAAGTTCTGGTAGAGCAGAGTAGACTTCTCTACCTCAGTGGAAAGACCCACACCTTTGTGCTAAAACTGGCTAATTCCATATTCTCCCTTGCACACAAGGAGATAACTAAAAGTGAAACTACTTGCAGCTGTGGAAGTTGCTAAATTAGAGGGTAAAACTTGCTGATCTCAGGCTGTTCAAGCACATCAGCTTATTTGGCACTACAAATACTGGAGCATCACGTTACATGTCTGTTCCTCGGAAATATGCACATTTACTTTCCAAATTCACCCAGGGTTACTTTTAAGCTGTTGCTCTTCTCTTCCTTTCTGCCCATCATAACCTTTGTAGCCATAACGTGGCAATTCTTAAGATCCTACTTTCTTCCTTCATGGAACCAGATCACCTTCCACCATTCTGCTGTTTTGCATGCCCAAAGTTGGACGAAAGCTTTACGTCAAGACATTGTTTCTTCTTTGTTTCATCAACTTCTCTAGTAGATAAATTCTCTTTTTTCCCTCAGTAATTTAATACAGTACTGCAGGACATTCCTTCAATGTACCATTTTCCAAGCTGAATGCTTGCAACTGGGTTTACTTACTGCTATTCTTGCCCCAGAGCACTTACAGGATAAGAAGTCTATAACCCCTGAATTCTGCCTCTGTTTAGATCTAGTGTAATGCATTGGATCATTCAACTGTTCTCCCCTCAAGGAAGGCTGGCATGTGGTTCTGCACATAGAGCATGCTTAAAGGTTGTGGAGTCTTTTGCAGTTAACCCAGATCCTGTTTTTATTTGCAGATAACTGCAGTAGTAGACCCCATAAACTCTCCCAAGTGCATATGATGGATTTGCAGTCTCAAAACAGCTTTCAGAAGGGCCAGGGCAGTCGCAGCTCAGGGGTACATTACATGCAGATTACCTTCCTGCTGAAGACCACTTTACAGCATCATCTTATCCCTGCCGTCTTCAAGAAGCTAGCACAGTATCTCAGCACGTCCTTGCTGTGCACAAGGGGGTGTGATGAGAACAGAAGAATGAAGTAAAGCAAATGTTTCCTGACAGCAGGATGAGGAGGATGCGCTATTCCTCAAAGACTCTACCACATCAGAGCAGCTGGCAGGTCATCTCCTTTAGATCTGTCCTGACAAATACAGATGTTGGGCATATCTAACTTTCCAATGCACCAGGAGACAGTGTTTTTAAAGCTCTGGTTACTTCACTTATCGAAGTAATTACTTCCAGCTGAAAACAACTCCACTCCCTCATGCCTGCCTCTTGGCAGACCAAGCAGACACCTGCACTAACTAACCAGGGCTTCTGTTAATACATTGTGCTGCTAAGCAAGATCCAAAGTTTTAGGAATTCCAAGACCTCCAGAAGTTCTGTTTTTCTGTAGATGTGTAAACTCTCACCTGTGGTTGCATTGATGGGAGGATACAAACACCCATGCCTTGGCATGCAGTGCTGCATGGATATGTGTCAGCAACAGCAGGCCTGCATATGACAGGAAAACTCCTGTACTTCCACATTACATTAAGGCAGAAGCTGCTCCACCCTGCCTGTTGAATGCAGTCAGATACTTGTGTTCACTTCTTTTACTGCAGGCTGAGGCCTTTAAATAACGTAAGACTTGAAAACAGAGCTGAGCAGAGAACGTTTTTCTTATTCATTAAAAACACTGAATCTCAAGCTTTTCCCCTGCTGAGAGTCATTACAAAGCCAGAAGCAGCTCACAATAGACTAAACTTGCTCCCCTGGGCAGTGGTAAAGTCCATCTTCCATCCTGGCCAGGTAGGGACATTCTGAGGTGTTTTGGCATTCAGTAACAGAAGCATTTCTGAAGTGTTTTAACTAAGACATTTTCCAGTAGAAGATGTCAAAATGGTTCTAACCAGACGTTATAATAGAGTCAATCAGTCATATGCTTTGGGAGATTCAATGGTTAATTCCAGCTTCTAGTTCTGTTGCAGGCAGGATTTGACACAGCTGGGACTGGTTAAATACGAAACTTGAGATGACACTATTGCAGGCTTAAACATTAGCCTGGGCTAATGACAAGAGGTCTCTCTCTTCTCAACACCAAAGATAACAACCAAAATAGTCTTAGATATGTCTGGCTCATTTGCAGATCCAAGTTGTTTCAGGCCGTACTGCACAAATTCCATAGCACAGACTTAGTTGTGATCTTTACTTGCAGCAAGTAAACAGGGCACCTCTTGACCTGTGTCTCACTGATGCTTAGACTCCTTATTTTAACACTAACTCTTCAATTCCTACAATCCCCATCCAGAGAGGAAAGGACTCTAATTCCTCACAAGCCCTCCAGAACATAAACACAACGCTGAACTTCAGATAGAAGAATTTACTTGCCTGAGAAAGTTTTTCCAGAGAATGAACTAGTTCCTGACTGTAGAATTAGAGTTTAGCCATATAAACTCGCTTTGGGGTCTGTAGTACAGGATATGAACATGAATGAAACATTAAAAATATGAGTTGAGAATAAAAGCTCTCCCTAAATCTCCGTTATTGTATAAGCTGCTATGAATTAAAGCCCTTTCAGGCTGATTTTTAGTCATCAACATAATTATTTAGGAACATTTTCCAGACCAGTGTTTTTTACAAGTATTTTAACAACCTGCAAATCAGGAAACTGTAAATCAGAGAAATGGACTGAAATCAGCAATCACAAGGCAGGAGGCCCCTGGCTTAGACTGTGACAGCATGTGGTGAATAGCAGCAGCACGGTTCTCTTGCTTGCAAACACTGGGAGTGATTGCTAGATAGGCCTGAGCTAAAAGCTGCTGCAGCCCAGGGACTTGACAAGGAGGAGAGTGTTTGAATCCAGTGCTGTGATCCAAAAGACATTCTGTTCTCACTGTGAAAGATGAGGTAGAGCAACACCCTGGGTTTGGATTCTCTCTTCTTCCTCTCCAAGCAGGAGAAACCTAAAACCAAAAGCCCATTGCAAGCATCTTCTTCCTTTCCTCAGAATCAATCAGTTCTGTTTCACTTTGTTACACTTGAGGTAATAGGTATATAAGCCTGAGGAAGAGCAAACCTGAAGTTTTGTGCCAAAAAAATATAGCTGCCTGCTTTCTAGAGGTGCACTCCATTATCAGCCTGGGTCAGCCTTATCTCAGAGCAGAATGCAGAGCCCTATTCCATGGTGTAAGTATGGCCTTAGTTTTTCTGGAAAGGTTTTTTGTAGCCAAGAAAGTATTGAATCCTGTCGGACTCCAGTTCAGCCTTTGTCAATATGGCTGTGCAGCGGCCTTGAGATTCAGTAGTCAGCAACCTGTAGGGCAGATACCTAGTCTTTGATAAAGGATTTGTGTGCCAGAAACCAAAATCATGCCTGTTCCATGCTTGTGGCATGGCAGAGAAGTGAACCAGTGGAATCCCTGCTCTGTTCTGGCTGGGAGTCAAGTGTCAGGACTAATGGCTTTCCTAGGAGCAAGTGACAGCACATGGAAGTTTAAAGGTGAGATGTCACATCTTGCTACAAGAGGCTGAGAGACCACATTACGGACCTCTAAAATCTTCTACCATTGAGAACATGACAATCACTGATGACTAAAAGATGTCACAGCTCTGAGATGTCTCCTTCAAGACATGCAATATTTCTTCCAACAAAAACATGGATTTTTCAGAGCCGTTTATGTACCTACTTGGAAGTCTGTGCCTTGTACTTTACAGTGTACTGTCACCTCCTGTGATCCTGTCTCCAGCTTCCTGAGTTTAGTTGCATCATCTGCAGAGAAGCTAGAGATCGCTTTGGTCAAGTCTGAGAGGTGGCTAAAGAGCCACCTTAGAGCTTCTCTGAGTGGAGCTTCTTTAGGGTAAGGCAACAATCACCATGTTAGCTGTGCCTGCAGGAACACAGTGAGGTTTAGTACAGGTGTTTAACTAATGAAGAAAGAAGCAGTCTGCCTTCATACATCCAAGGAATTTGACAAAGTGAGACAAATGAGGAGCTCACACACCCACCATACAGAGACCTAGCAGTCCTCTAGGGAGAAAAAGCTCTCTGCAGTTACGGTGTCTTCCCTGGCCTGGATTTCCAACCTCATTCCTAGGAGACAGAAACTTGTTTGTTCACAGGGTGGCCCATCTGAATGTAGTCATCTATCAGCACTTCAGGTAGCATTCAGGACACTCTCCCCAGAACAATCTACAGCAAAGCTTCAGTTTAAAAAGTCTTTATAAAGATGTGGTACAACTGAAAAACTTCATCAGAAATGAACAGTAGCAAAATAAAATCACTGCATTTTACTTTCTTCCTTGCTGCTACTTACCAAAAACATCAAAAGAGGACAAAATTACATCAATTAAGCCCTGCAGAGCCATATCTATAGCCACATACCTGAGGCTGCATTAGTGATCACTTGTGCTTGGCTGTAAACACACCCGGGGAATGTATAAAAGGTGGATTTCAGGAGCTTCTCTCTTACAAAAAGACTGAGGAAGGGGAAAAGATGAGAGGAAGAGAAATAGGTTGTATGAGTTTCATTCTTTTCTGAGTACCAATGTTTCTTATATGAGTCTGAAAAGAGTCTTTCTATTGTTTCTGAGAGGCTTTCTGTTGGGTTTTTCTTCTCCTTATTCTATCTCCAGAGTTTTCCCCAGGCTTTCCAAGTTTCTGCTTAAGCCCAGAATAGGTTCTCTAAAGCCAAGTGGTGGCCCTGCTTTCTGAACTTCCTTCCATAAGGAAAAATGCATTGGGGTTACCAGGAGGGCTGGCAGCAATTCCTGAAAGAGTCTTTTGACAGTTTTGCTTTACAAATAAACCCCAATGCAGATAACACACAGGAGGATGTTCAGTCCTCTCATCCATGCACAGGCTGTCAGAAACACTGGCAGCTGCTGCGAGGAGCTGAAAACCTCAGCCTTGTGCTCCGAGCAGCTCGAAATCCAATCATATGTGCACACAAAAGGTTTTCATTTTGGAGCTATTGTGCCTGGCCTGTTTTGGAGGAGGGGGAGAAAGAGACCTATTGTCTCTCAGAAAGCAAAATAGTGGCCTGGTTTTAGTTGTGCAGCAATGGAGTGATCTGTGTGCTATTAGCTGAACAGTAAAGACATCCTCTTTGCAGAGCTTGCTCGCTGCTCCACTTAGTTTGCAACTGGTAACTGCCAAATCCCCATAGGGTAAGAGGCCTTGCACTCCAGCTGTTGGAGAAGTAATATCCCCCACTACTCAGCATGATAGGAGAGTAATAAAAACATCATTTCTAATAGGAAAATGATGCTTGCAGAAGCAAATGGAGACTGGCTGGCTTAACAGAGAAGGGGCTTTGGGAAGGACAAAGCCATCCTCAGCAAGTTTGGGGATGAAACCTTGAAGAGAGCAAGAAGTGTCCTGGGATCCCTCAAATCTGGGCAGACAGTGAAACTTTATAGGCATTTGTAATTGCTGTCTAAAGTCCTGTTAAACCTTTAACAGACCCTGAAATTCTTATGGAAAAGATGCTTAGGAGCTTTCTTGAAGAAAAAGACTCCTATTTTCAAGGAATTACTTCACTGTTTCTGAGAGCCTCCCTTTTGTTCCTCATTCTTCTCTCCTAAATAAAAACCATTCCTAAACTACTGGCTGTGTGCACAAAGTATCACAGCACTTGCGTTCTGTCTTTGTCAAGGACATGACACTGATCACAGCTACAGATACAGAGCAGCTGAATGACACTTTATGAGTCGATGTTTCATTATACAATCTTGCTCAGGCACTCTTAAAAATATAGAGGAAAGATTGTACCAACACTGTAAACTTAATCATTAGTTCATCATGGCCTGTCTTGCTCAAGCCTCTTCATAAAAGCTCTCCTCAGATTCCAAAGAAATGGATTTCAAAGGAGAAAGAACCTGAATTTCTTGCTTACAAAGCTCTAGATGCTGATTCTGAAGCGAGGCACTCATGCACGGAGCTGGTCTCCGGGAGTTGCCCAACATCCATGTATTTCATCCGTTAGGCTTTGGAATAACAACAAACGCAGTAGACTTCTTTACCCTTATCTATCCAGGAAGTCCCTTTGCAGAGAATTGCTTTTGGCAGGGAAAGTGTCAGCAGAGTTCATGCCGATGAGATCACTGCGAAGTAACCCTTGGCTTTGGTGGTATCCCATGCTGCTTTTTGGTGAGACGGAGAGGAATTGCACCCACTGCCGTTTCTGGTGTCCTTATATGAGGAGGTGGGATAATACTGTATCTTGATGAAAAGAAAGGAAGTATTCAAGGGGCTTTGCCGGATCTCTTTTAGGTAGAATGCATAACTGAAAATCCTTCATCTTGAGCTTTTCCACAACAACTCAACAAATCATAGAATCATAGAATGGTTTGGGTTGGAAAGAACCTTAAGATCATCCAGTTCCAACCCCCCTGCCATAAGCAGGGAC